>ML818409.1:148751-166006 GCA_009831015.1 Picea engelmannii | reverse complement strand
CAACAAGTAGAGTATAAGCTTACAATTAAACTTCGAATTACTATAATTATTCACCAATACCAGTTCGATTAGTTCGAATTTTACATATAACACTAGACACTAAGTAGTTCATTAGTCGTATAACAATTATAATTCGTCTTAACACTTCTATTTGGTTCAATTCAAGTCAATACTAATAATTACTCAAAATCTTTTACTGAACAAAAACTTAAAGGACACCGATTTCCATCGTGGAAATCACTAGGCGCACAAGTGTTTGAGGTGGAGGGACCTACGATTAAATTGAGCTCAATAATTCGCGTAATAATTTATGAACATACTATGTGTAGAAGGAGTGGATCGATTCCACATAAGAATTCATATGCTGGTACAATACAAAATAAAATTATACTCCATAATCCAGTACGGATATTGCACACCAATATCTAATAACAAAGTTTATAAAAACTTTGATAGCTAATCTTAACCCAAATAAATTTTGTCACTAATTTGTACGTGTGGTAAAATCTATGAATCTTCCCACTACTTAAGGTACAATCTAATTGCTTCTTGCTAAAAACTCATAAATTTACAAATAACAAATGACTAAATATCCAAATACCGTGACCAACAATTTGACAACCTTTGGAGATGATCTTCAAGATTGAATTTTATCATGTCCCTTGCTTCGACCGCTAATCCATAGATTTCACCGGTACTTCCCAGCCAACGCTAGGGGTATTCTTCTTCTCCCTTAGCCCCGGAGCCAAAAAGGGTCCACAAAAAAAAACTTAGAATGTGATAGCTCCAAGCTTGCCTCGCAAGGAAGTGATTTCACTCCCTACCCAAGCTTGGTATCCCAACTCTCACAAGTAAAACACACTCCACAAATATTTTGGCAACATAACCTTACGAATAATGAGTGATCATTTTCCCTTCAACACCATTTGTTTTTATAAAAGTTTCCTCACTGACACATGTCCACATGCACAATTAATTAACTTTTTAATTAATTAAATTATGATTATTTACCCACACACTTGTCCCACTTTCCCAAAGTTGCACGAGTAATTTCCAATTTTATTTTTATTTAAAAAGTCAAATTCCCTCACATTCTCTAAGTGTTCATATTTTCGCTCTTAGTTGTCCCTTTATTCCCCATATTCTTATTTAAAGAGTGTCTCCTAACTAGATCTTAGTTAGAGTTGAATTAAGAGTCTTCTTCTAGTTATCCTAAAGGTAGGTTGACTCAATATTGTATACCATGTGTACTCTATTCTCTCATATTATTATTCTTCTATTTTTAAAAATCCAAATTATTAATTTCAAGCACACATGTGCAATTTATCCAATGTTTAGATTTTTATTCACATTTTCCCTTAAATTTATTTATCTCTATTCTTTTAATTTATTTAATATTTAATTTAGTCCCCTAACTAAACTTAAACTTAGGCTTAGTCTTAGAGTTAAGTTTAGGCTTTTATTGGGATTTATAATTAATAAATTCATTGTTTAATTAATTAAGTTAATCTGACTTGGTCTAATCAATTAAGTGTTTTCTGGGCTGCCTAAATTTATTGACTCAAGTTTACAATTACGCGACTTGCCCTTCAAGATGCACCTTCGTGCTCCAAGGCTGCCACTCACCTTTTACTAGTTTTGGAAGTTTTTCCAATCCTTGGAGTCAACACTCCACTTGATCGACCTTGTGAGAGACTAAGGGCTTCTAAAGAATAAGGACTATGTCTTATTATGTGCCCCTTAGAAATATTCTTGAGCGACTGTCTTAGTCCTCCCTCATGACATCGTGGACATATCGAACTAAGTAATCGTTAACCTACCATTCGAGCCACAGTGGGAGTCCTAGTAGGCTGTGACAGGGACGCTTCCACATCTCTCCCTCAATGTATGGTTTCTATGCATGGCCCCTTTACTTCTTATGTGAGTCGAATTAGCAAGCATTGATTGTCTGCGTCTATTGACAAAACACTTTCAAGGATACATATACATAATCATACTATAATCAATCAATGTCACAAGTGCATAAATCAAATACTCAATCAAAATACAATCCACTCCCTGAATCATTCCAGAGTCCAAGGAAGTCCATTGATTCCATCAGCATCCATAATCTGTCATGTGTCCTACACACTAAAAAAAACTCATCAATAGCACCTGTCAATATATATATATATATATATATATATATATATAACACATCATCATCATCATGTAATATCTATAATCGAAACGAAATCATAGTGTACCATAACCGGATCACTTGCACACAAGTGTCCTCAAATAATAAGTCAAAAAAAATGTGCTCAATAGAGCGGGATGTTACAACTACTGCAATTTTGTTTCAATAAATTGAATAATTTATTTGAACACATGTTCATTAGTTAACTAATTGGATTTGTGAAAGATAATATATGTTCCTTCTTTCCATTGGGCTACTTGAAACACAAACCTATTTCTTGCTCATATTTGTAATTTTTTTATTTTATTTTTCTTCTTTAGATATGCCACAAGTATGCATTTAATCTTGATAATGATTACTTTTGTGACCTATTTTTTTTTAAGAATAAATTGCTATCAACTTGCATCTATTCATAATTGAGAAACTTATATTGCAACCATTTTTATTTCTTTTACTTGCACCCTAATACATTGGTTAGATTTTGATGATTTGAAACATTTTCGGGCCACATTGCACATAATGGACGGGACATAATCATACTATGGCATTCAAGTCTAGACAAGTGAAAATGAGTTCAGAGAAACACATGCATAAAAAGAATCTAAGTATGAAATTTTAAGGTTATATATATATTGACATTCATATTTTAGCTTTCAGACTATGTCGTAAGAAATGTTGTCTATTAGGAAAACTATGGATGTTTGGAAATGTATTTTATCTTTGTCCCATCAATGAGTGAGTTAACAAGATAAAACATCCTCATCCACGCTTGTGCAATCACAAAACTACCCTTATAAAATTTGTAATAAGCTAAATCGATTAAGTTGATCCTCTACTTGATAGAAATACTTTAACAAGACATAACACCCTCACAAGAATAACCCAAATACAATAACAACAAAAAAAATCAGCTTTCATAGTAGAATGAATGGTTATTTGCAATCTATTGAGATAAATTGTAAGATTGTTTGAAAAAGTATTTGAAGACATAATACTAACAATCTATGGGCAATGTATTTACTTGCCAAAATAACATGAACTTGATAACTATCAATGACAATGTTTTCTTCTTACAACAATAGGTTTCCACAATGATTAAAAACAATGGTAAGTTTTTCCAATAGAGGAAACAATTTGGTTTCCCCTCAATCATTTAACCAACATAAATTTGACACAACAAAAAACATCAACAGAGCGAGTGTTTTCCTTTTCCAAAAATGTTTTCTTTTTAATTGAAATATAACACAAGAAAATGGTTGACAACAGTGTTTACAAAGTATCCTCAGAAACGTAATTTTATTAATAAGGAAATTATCTTTTACAAATAGAAGTGAGGGCATATAACCTACTTGTTTATATAGCTCAACCTATAAACAAGATTCTAACCTTGTACAATATTTACTACAAAGAGATTTTTAGTAAAAGAACATAAAAGATACAATGGAAAATACAAACATTACACAGATATTTTTCCCCTGGAAACCCAAACTGGGAAAACCAACATATTCTATCTCATTCATAATGATACATTGTTTACAATACAATATACAAATAGGAGCCAACGACATCCAAAATCCTAACCCAATTACCTAGATTAGTCAACAACCCTAATTCCTTAACCATAAATAGAAAAGCATCTGGAAAAAAAAAACACTATGTGCCGAAAACTGCCCAACAATGGACACAGAAATTGAGGCAACATGAAAAATGAGGAAAAAATGTGACATGTTTCTCGAGGAAAAACAATTTCTCGAGGGCGCTGCCCCCGAACTCCTACATGGGGTACTTTTTCCCCCCTACGCGACCGGTGCAATGTAGACACTGCTACTCATGCAAAGAATATAACACATACTCAACATTCTCCCACTTATTGTTTTCTTTACATAGAGGGGGTTACAAGGTAACATAGTCAACAATTTAGGGCAACAATGCCCATGGATCCTTTACACCAAGAGAACTTCTCAGTGCTCACAGATGTTTTTAATGAATTTGCAACATTCTTCAAAGTGTCCACCTTCATCGACAACACTTTCTTTTCTTCAACCATGTATCTCACAAAGTGATATTGAACACCAATATGCTTTGTCTTTGAATGATAAGTCATGTTCTTCGCCTGAAAAATTGCACTCTGACTGTCACAATCTATCCTTGCAACTTGTTGTACTAACCCAATACCTGAACAAAATATTTGTAACCATATTTATTCCTTACTTCCATGAGTGGCTACCATATATTCAACTTATGTAGTTGAAAGTGCCACTATAGCCTGTCTTTTTCTCATCCAACTTATTTCTCCTCCAAACAAGTTAAACACATACCCACTTGTAGATCTCCTACGATCCATATCTCCAGCCCAGTCTGCATCAACAAATCCATGTATATCCAACACTCTATCCAATATCGTTCTTCCTTGGTAGCACAAACCATAGCTTGCAGTGCCACACAAAATACCTGAAAACCCTTTTTACTAGTGTCTAATGATCCTTCTCTGGTTTTGACATATGCCTTCCCAAAACTCCCACTGCGTGTGAAATGTAAGGTCTAGTAAAGACAATTTCATACATCAATCTGCCAACTACACTCACATATGGAACACGAGACATGTCCTCCTCATCTTCTTATGTCTTGGGATACTGATCCATAGATAGAACCTTGACGGTTTTCATTCCTTCATATTAAACCTCTGCAATATTGTCTCGACATATTTTCTCTGATTTAACCAGAGTTTCCTCTTTTTTCAATCTCTTTTAATTTCCATGCCCAAAATTAAATTTGAAGCACCCAGATCCTTCATGTCAAATTTAGAGGACAAATGAGTTTTCACATCCTAGATAATCTCCTTGTTGTTTCCTATCAACAACATGTCATCCACATACAAGACCAAATAAATCAAATGATTACCAATTAATTTAAAATACACACAATGATCCTCTTTGTTTCTTGTGAAACCAAGTCCCAACATATAAGTATCAAATTTTTGATACCACAACCTTGGTGATTGTTTTAAACTATAGAGGGAAATTTTCAACTTGCATACCAACTCCTTCTTTCCCTTCACAACAAATCCTTCTAGTTGCTTCATATAGATTTCTTCTTCTAGATCCCCATGTAGGAATGTTTTCTTCACATCCATCTATTCTACTTCAAAATCAAATGCAACAACAACAAATAACAAAAATCTTATAGGGGTTAACTTGGCAGCAGGAGAAAAAATCTCACCAAAATCAATTCCCTCAACCTGGGAATACCCCTTTGCTACTAACCAAGCTTTATAGTTCTCCACTTTTCCTTCTGCATTCAACTTCTTTTTAAATACCCATTTTCTTCCAATGGTATTCCTTCCAGTTGCCAACTCCACTAGATCCCAAGCCTCATTCTTATACAAGGCTGTCATTTCTTTGTCCATGGCCTTTTTCTAGAGATTTCCATCCTCTAAATCCACTGCTTCCCTGACAGTTCTAGGATCATCATCAATAATAGACAAAGAAAAATTTGAACATAAATCAGATGGAGTATACCTTTCTGGTAACCTTATTTCTCGAACCGATCTCCTTAATATTGGAGTATGAGGATATTCTTCTTTTGATTACTGTTCGTCTATATCCTTTAAATCAAACTCTATTTTATCTGGTTCTTACTTGTTTGGTAGGACTTACTATTTAACAACATCTTTCATTTCTCTAAATACCACATCTCATATATCCTTCTTATTTTCTAGGTTCCAAAGCTTGTAACCTTTGAGACCATATTTATATCCAATAAATATACACTTTTCGGCCTTCGTATCTAGCTTACTCATGTTTTCCTTTGGAACATGAACATATGCATCAAAACCAAATACCTTGAGATGTGTGAGAGAAGGTTTCTTACCAGTCCATACCTCTTGTGGATTATTGTCATCCAACGCCGATGAGGGTGATATGTTGACTAGGTAACATGCAATACCCACAACCTTTGCCCATAATTCTTTCCCTAACCTGGCACCACTGAGCATTCACCTTAATTTTTCCGTCAGTGTTCTATTCATCCTTTCTACAACTCCATTCTGTTGAGGTGTATATGGAGTAGTCTTATGCCTTGCTATACCACACTTCTTACATAATTATTCAACTTCATTCCCTCATAAATCTCCGCCATTATCTGTCCTCAACACCTTAATTATTTTCTCTGTTTGATTCTCAACAAGAGCCTTAACCTCTTTAAATCCATCAAAGACTTCAGATTTCTTCTTGAGGAAATATATCCAAGTATTCCTCAAGAATTCATCTATAAATGAGACATAGTACACATATTTTCCCAATGATGAGACCGACACAGGTCCAAAAACATCACTGTGAACTAGCTATAAAATTCCTTCTGCCCTCGTTGCATCGGAGGGGAATATTACCTGATTTTTCTTCCCATATACACAATGTTCACAAAAATCAAAATCTATAGAGAAATTAGACATACCTTCAACCATACCTTTACTATGTAGTAGTCGAAGGACCTTCTCGCTGATATTCCCCAATCTTTGATGCCACAACATAACCTTTTCTCCAGAGACTGTAGGAGTTGTTTCTTCTTCAACTATAATATCAAGAACAATTGAACTATTACACCCATCACTAATAGTTCTTCCTTGCATCTTATACAGAGTTCCAAATTGAAATCCCTTCAACAACACCAATGCTCCTCGAATCATCCTGTGGGTTTCCTTTTCAAATATTGTTTTTACCCCTGCATCATCCATTTTTCTTACAGAAATAAAATTTCTGGCCAATCTTGGGATGTGCAGAACACCAGGTAGTGTTCTAATCCTTCCATCTATGAGCCTCAACTTGAATTTTTATTCACCTATGTTTCTATTTGTTGAGTCATCACCTAGGAAAAAATCACCTCCATCATACCTTTGATATTCACAGAACCACTCCCTGTGAGGAGTCATATGAAAGAATGAGTCAAACGACCATGCCTCATGATCTACATGTGTTCTTGAACAATCCAAGTACACATCCCCTCCTTTTTTGGAGGTCTTTTCTTCTGTAGTAGGAGATTCTTCAAATCCCTTTTTTTTCTCAACTTTGGATCTGCACTGCTTCTTGTAGTGCCCTTATTTTCCACATATCCAACATACCTTTACAAACTTTCCAGGATATTTAGATCTACCCTTAGAATTAGATCTCCCACTTGAGAACTTAGATTTATTTCTTTCCTGGGAGTGTCCTCTTGCAAATAATGCATCTGCGCTCTGTCCTTCCATATTCTTTTGTCTCATATCCTCTGAAAAACAAGGATGAAACCACTTAATAAAAAATTAAGGCAGTTGTATTACTACATATGACCACAACCAGACTATCCCACGAGTCTGGTAAATAACAAAGTAAGATGATACATTTATCTTCATCTGAAATTTTAATCTCAACAGATACTAACTGACTTACCACAATATTGAAGGCGTTCAAATTCTCTACCACAGAGTCTCCATCTCTCATCCTCAGGTTCTACAACTTTTTTCTCGGGAATAGTTTATTTACTGGGGACTTAGACTGATACAACTTCCCCAACTTACCCCATAAATCCTTGGTTGTAGCTTCCTCTGGCACATTCAGTAATAGTGAATCTGAGAGACACAGTCAGATTGTGCTCTTTGCCTTCCGATCCAAATTTTTCCATTCATCTGTTAAAGTTCTTGTAGGTGTAGTACATGGATCTACCATGATCCACTGATTTCTGTCCACCAACAGATCTTCCATCTTGAGCTTCCATGGCTCAAAGCTTTTCCCATTAAACTTCTCGATCTCCATTTTTGAATTGTTCGCCATTTATTTTCGCCTAAAAAGTCAATACCACATATCTCCCACTATAACAAGGCTTATCACAATCCCGAGCCAAACCCTTGAACACAAAGGCGTCCCCCTGAAGCCAACAAAGATATGATACCAAATTTATATTTTAACCTTGTACAATATTTACTGCAAACATATTTTCAGTAAAAGAAAAAAAAAGATACAATGGAAAATACAAACATTACACAAACATTTTTCCCTTGGAAACCCAAACCGGGAAAACCAACATACTCTATATTCATTCATAGTGATACATTGTTTACAATACAATATAAATATAGGAGGCAACTACATCCAAAACCCTAACCCATTGACCTCGATTAGTCACCAACCCTAATTCCTTAACCAGAAATAGAAAACCATCGACAAAAAAAAAAAAAAAACATGTGCCGAAAAACCGCCCAACAACTGTGACAAAAATCGAGGAAACACGAAAAACAAGGTAAAAATGCGACACGTTTCCTTAGAAAAAAAAAATTCTCAAGGTCGCTGCCTTTGAACCCCTACACGGGGGGTTTTTGCCCCCCTGCACGCCTGATGCAACATAGAGACTACTACTCATGCAAAGAATATAAAACATACCCAACAAAAATATCTGAAGTTTAATCTTCAGATGAACAGAACTGAGGCTTGATGATGAGCGATATGATGAAGTGGTACTTGGTGTCGACATGCTTAGTATTTGAATGAAATACTGGATTCTTGGCCATCTTTATTGATGATTAATTGTCGATCGATAAAGTAGTTGGTGATTTCTTAGTTTCACCAAGATCCTGTAAAATTATACATAGCCATACAATCTCACATGTTGCTTCCTAAGATGATATGTACTCTGCCTCTGTTGAAGAATTGGCAATTGTTGTCTGCTTTTTGAAATTCCAAGATACTATTGTTGAACCCATATTCATTAAATAACCCGAAGTGGATGTTTTATCATGAATGTCACCTGCAAAATCAACATCTGAATATCCAACAAGTGTAATTTTTTTGTTTCTTTCGTAGAGAAGATGAAAATATTTTGTACCATGAATGTATCTCAATACCCTTTTTGTTGAATTCCAGTGGCTTTCCTTTGGTTCCTGCATAAACCTTGAAAGTATACTGACTGAATGTGACAAATCTGGTCGATTATTTGTCAAATAAATGAGACTTCCAATCAATTTCATGTGCCTTGTACTATTTACCAATTCCCCCCCTTCAAATTTTGAAAGTTTCAGTTTCTGCTCCATGGGGGTAAGAGAATATTTTGATACCATGTTGACAAAGTGTCCTCAGACACGTAATTTTATTAATAAGGAAAATATCATATACAAACAAAAGTGAGGACTCATAACCTACTTAACCTCACTTGAAGAAAGAGCTTGTTTATATAGCTCAACTCTAAACTAAAATCTAGGATAACAACTAATCACATAATCACATGAGTATGATAGGTATCATTTACATAGAATCTAAGTGTCCTTATCCTAGCAAACTAGAATAAACTAATTTCTAAAAATATTTAAACTAGAAAATACTTAGACTATAGAACTTTAGGATTATGAGGCTAACAAACAGAGGTAATCATTTTTTTTAACTCATCAAAAACATTTTTCATAAACCATTGTCAATTAAGTCAATCAATAAGAATTTTTTGAAGAACTTAATGTTGCACTAATGGTATGGCTATTTACGTGAGTTATATTTTTTTATACACATATTTGAACTACATACCCCATATTGTATAGCATGAAATGTAAATTTAATCCATGAGAATAAATGCCTACAATAATTTCACTCATCACAAAGAGTTATTGGGATTATCTCTTTCAATCCAGGCAAAATTATTCAATGAAGTGCCAAACAAACCAAATTTGTTTTCCCCCTTTTTATTTTATTTTTAAGTAATTTATTATCATACCATATCTTCTCAAATGAATGTGATGGGAAGCAACATCACTCACTAAGTTTTTCTTTCCATTACAATGTCAACGTTGCAAGAAAACCAAACATTTTTTTATACAAACAAGAACATGATTTGTTTTTACTATTATGAAGAAAAGAGGTGCTCACATATATCCTTAAAAGAGTTATCATTCACCTTGTACAATGTAGAATAATGCAACATCATATCATTTGAAAACAATTATATTCCACACCCAAATGCATATATAAATGAGGGTAATGGACATATCGATAATCAAAATCAATTAACATTCTAAAGGTTATATTCTAACTTAGTATTAAGCAAGAGAGTTCGAGGAAATAAGAGGTTCAACAAAAATGTTTTCATTGAAGCATTTTTAGAAATGCTTTGATGATAAACTTCCAAGTTACATTTTAATGGGTATTTAAGGGAAAATTAGAGGTTTTAAAGAAATAAAAAATAACAAAAAAATACCTCTTTCATTTCCCCAACCCATACATCCATTCTTGCACAGGTTGGGAATCATTTTCTTGACCAAACAATATGCAAAGATCCCTCATACAACACAGGAAAATGCTTGAGAAAAAAAATGTTGAATTATTCATGAACCAAAATGGATCTGATGTAAGAAAGAAATTCAGAAATTGCATGGGAAAAGAATCACCATTTCAAGTCAGAGAAAAAAAAATAGAGGTAGTTTGCACACCTTTTGGCATATATTTTGCGCATAAAAGACATTCTTGTCTTGCACAAAACTGTTGTAAAACAAGAATGAAGATGCAAGTTAAAAGGGTGTGTAAAAACAACAAAATTTGCATCAAAATGAGATTTTCCTGTAAAAAAATTGCTTAAAAAAAAATCATTTTTGGCATATTTATCTATCTGCTATAATGTTTTCAAAAGGAACGAACTTCCCTTGTTCAACCACTCAAGAGAAATTTCAACCATTGGAACTATTAGCTTTCCTGACCAATTTTTAAATCTTGCACCATTAAGAGTAGCTTTGGCATCTTACCCATTCTCTACTGAATGGGAATTTGGAAGAGTCATAACCAAAGCCTCTCACACAACATCTGATTCTCTTGCAACTTCTTCAACTATGTCTCTACCAATAATTTTCTCAAAGATAAGAGGGGCTTTGGCCAAAAGAAAATTGGTGGGTAGAAATTTAGAAAAAATAGGATACACATAGTTTGTACTCTATACATACCTTCCATAGACTAAGATCCTCTACAAGTAAAGCACAAGTGCCTTTCAACAGATTGCAAAATTCCTGGTTCTATAAAATATACATATCTTGACCCATTTGTTTCACACAAACTTTATCGGATTCAAGGTAGTTCAAATTTGAAAAGAAATTTAAATTCAAACAACATGGAGGAAAGATTTTTCTAACCCAAAGGTATCCAAGTAAGGTGATATATTGGATAGTAGGATTCACAATAAACAAAAGAATTCAACCGCGTCACCTTCATGATAGTAGTTTTCAGGTTATCATATCAAATAAACAGAGAATCAATCCCTCTTTAATTTAATTTTCCAAAAGAAACTTTGGGGTTGTTATAGCAAGATTTGCCTCACCATTGTTATATTGCACAAAGGGCCTTTTTTCATTTCCCTATGTAGACTTATCATCCCTTTTTTATGAATCCAGAGCTAAAAATTAACATTTTTCCACATATACACGCCCTATCAGCTATGCAACAAGCATATACACTGGTTGCTCCACTATAGCCCACGTACATCGGGATTTGTGCCAGAAAATAAAAAATAGTGTTGGGTTTCCATGTCACGACAGGAGATCTTTGATCCTTGGCCTTCCGTTTACTGGAAACGTTTCGACTCGGCCCTTCAATTGCATTTTGAAGGCTATAAGAGCACAATTCCGAGCTATGGAAAAGAAGAGAAAGCATTCAACTTTGAGATCAAAGTTACTATGGAGAAATTTCTTCATATTGAGTCTGCATCCCTTTGTCCCGCAAGTCTAAACACAGTGTTCATCCCCCAAGCTCTTTCTTATTGTTGAGAGAACCTCATTATCTCTCGCATTTGAGCTTGCCTTTGGTGGAGGAGTGAAGTGGTGGAGGCCCAGTTGGAAGGAACTTGGTTTCTTGGTTTTGAACCGTGTCGACATGGAAGTCTATAATGTTGTCACTTCTGTTGATCAATTATTAATAGAAATACTCATTTCCCGTCCTATTGGTATCATGCAAATATTTGATTATTATCCATGGGCATGTTTGTAATGTTTATTAATGGATTATGTTATCTGATGTGCTAATCCCTTTTATATTATCACTATATACTTGCTTTTTTTGTTTACTAAGAACTTCTTGCAGGTATAAAGATTTGGGTTGAAGTGCTCAACGATGGAACATCATTGAACATTGGATCGAGGTAGGCCTCTATCTTGTCCTACACATTAGATTATATAACATATGAAGGAACTGAGTTGATTTCTACAGTCATCCATGTTTGTTGTGGTTTACCCTTGGCCATAGATATTTTTTCCCTCATAACAGGGATATGGTAGACATATTTAGATATGTGTAAGTAGATTATGAAAAAAGGAATGTAGAGCATCAACCAACCATCCTGACCATTCCCAAAGCTATGCTTGTCAAACTTTTCATGCTATTATTTATTATTTATTTTCTTTAGCCGATTCAACCACAATGTTATAGTTGGCTTTGATACCATATGTAATACCCTCAAACATTAGCATTAACCTACAACACCATTAAAAAAAAAAGGATTGTGTAGAGAATATGTATATGTATATATGTGTAAATTCATTAATTATATATTTTGTTTTTATTTCATTGGTCTAACAACATCCTATTTGGTGATATTTTAAAAGGTACTACAAGCTATAAAAGGAACAAATCCAATGCATGAAACTAATCCAAGTTGTGTTTTAGGATCTGTATTAAAATAAGAAAAAGTATGGCTTAATATTGATACATAGAACTTAGCAATCGATCATCCTGATATATACCAACTAGAGTCTTGAGCATTGTGCTTTTGGGTAAGAAAAGGAATTTACCAATACTTTCTACAGTACCAACTTATAATTGAATTCCTTACCATGGACCTGTTAGAATAATAAGATTATTCTTATTATTCTACAGTACCAACTTATAACTTATATGTAATGTAGGAGATATACTTTTGTGATCGATATTCTTGCAATGTAAAATGACTCCCAGGATTCATGCTTGCGGTCCAAGATCTATCACAAGGGTTTATTGGAAGTTGTAATAGGTAAGGGTTGCCACCGTCACTGATGATGGGATATACACCACCTATTATCTAAAGATAGCTACAACATATGCATAATTCTTCCTAGTTTCAGAGTTTTCAAACAATATAAATTCTACAATAAAATGACTTCAACATTAAAGTTGATTGATACCACCTCTATGTTTTCATCATTGCTTCACTAGCTTTAACACTTGACAGATATTTATGAAATACCTCCTAGGATTCCTTAGGGTAGTTATCAAGCATATTACAAGGGTCCACACATTTCCAAAGAGTAGTAGCATGTGGAATATATAATGGAGTGGTTTTTCTAGCTCTCGTTATTACTATTTCGTTTTTTTTTTCAAGAGTCTTCCCCAATAGCTCAAGGATGTTTCATGTAGGTTTTCATATAGATGAAACCCAATATCTCTAGGCCCCATCAGGGTTATGGGTATATACTTTCATTGTAAATACTATATTATTAACAATGGTATAGTTGTTAGATTCATAATGAAGAAAAATGCAGAAACATAATGGAAATAACTCAAGCAATTAAGAAACCATGATGAACATAGATAAATAAATACTGGCAGAAAAGTCATACTCTATATTCATTAATGACCGAGCAAGTAATCATGTACATAGACGTACATATATAATACAAATATACGATAACTGTCATGTAACTATATAACAGTTAGGTAAACTAACTAGCTTATGATTAGACTTTTAACATCCCCCGTTAATCATAAGTTTGTTCTTGCCTGAAAAACTGCTACTACTTGACAATCAACAATGTGTCAAGAAAATATTCAGAGGGTTGTCTGAAGATGATCTATGAACTCTGAAAAAAATAGTAGAAGCTTTTGTCTTCTACTAAATTGGTGGTTTAAGGGTGACCACAAATTCATTTGGTGGTTTTGGGATGACCACAAACCAATCTGGTGGTTTCAGGATGACCATAAATTGAATTTCTAGAAGAAGATGATGTCTTCTACTAAATGACATGGTTTTAAGTTGACAAAAATATAACAATATCTCAAGGCTCAAAAATCTGAAAATGTAACAAGCAGAACTTCATGTCTTCTGCTCAATTGGTGGTTTGAAGCTGACCACAAACCATATCAACAACAATATGTTTAGGAACAAGACTACATACCAGGAACTAGGTTGCATACTAATCATTTGTTCATAGGATCTAAATCAAACTTGGAACCTGACTGAAAACTTTAGATTTTCCCCCTGTCAGGGACAAGTGGTTCAAATTCCCTTAACCGTCATTCACAAGTATGGCCAAGAAGAGATCTAGAACATGTATAAGCTACTGGAACATTGTGTACTCTTTCACAATGTATGAAGACTCAATCTTCAAATCAAAAGACTACATCAACTGGGCCCCGATCATACCCTATATCATCCAAACCTGAAAAACATTCATGTTTGTTAACTGCAGAAATATCTCCAATCAAGTACGGCTGTACTTGTGTATAAATCCGTCAATAAGAATGCTCCAATAAATTGGCTTCCAAACACCAATGCCAAGTTCCTAACCATTCAAAATGAATATATTTTTTCTTTCTCTTATGACATCTTATTGAGAGGTGATTTGTCTTCCCACAAAATCTGCATGGATGAAGATCAAATTAGTTTGACTTATTATGGCCAAACCGGTGACAGTGTTTTCACTGTATGAGTTCTTTATTTGACTGATTATCATGATCTGGAATATCTGTAGCAACATCATCATCAACAATATCATGTACCTGTTCCTTACCAATATCCTCAAGCTCTATCATCTTATCATCATTCAAAAAACCTCCACTCACAAAGAAAATAAGTTCGCAATAATTATGATCCGAAATCGGATCCAGAAGCCTGACAAGGCTTGAAAAATGCTAAAAAATGAAAGTGCTCAGAACGCGACGAAACCTGTTCCATTGCGCCTGAATCATGTTCCTAATTCCGACGGTATATTTACTTTGTCAAATGGGCTCCGTATGGAGAAGATATCGCGTTATGTCCGAAAAGCCAAACAGGTAAAAAAAAAGGGATGACTGTGCAGTCCGTACAATCCACATGTCATGTTGACTGTGCAGACCGTACGGTCTGTACAACTAACGTGGCACTCCCAGAAGGTGACATGTGGCATCTCCAGGAGGTGACACGTTTCAGGCAGATATGGGCGTATGGGCAGACAACTGGACCTATCCGAAGGTGACACGTGTCACCACTGTAAGGGTGACACGTGGCACGGATGATGTCAGCAGCTGACGTGGTAGGTTGACAGGGCATAAGTACGAAAGATGATGTGGCGTATGATGATTGGCAGGCATGGTCGAATCACTTGATGACACGTGGCAATTTCTTGGCAAATCTTATGGTGCCACGTGGCCTAGTCATGGGCTGCCACGTGGCACCCCTTTATTGGTTCATGGGTTGTTATATAAAATTATGTTGGAGTCCGTGGGGTTCGACCCTCGGACCTCTCCTCCACATAGCGCCTTCGCAAATGTCGTCTGACCAACGGACCACTGCTTGTGACTTGATATGTATACGGGTTTAAATTTATTTAAAGTCAAACTATGTGTTAAATGGCGGGGGATCGGGCTGGGGCTTAGAGTCGACCCACGGTTTTGTGCATTGATATATGACCATACCCTCCGTTGGTTCGCGTGTGGGGTAATACAAATGTTTAAAACCCGCGGTTCTATGCCTTTGTATTTGTATGCCATGTGCCCTCCGGTTAAATGGCGTGCAGGGGGTTTAATTGTTTGGCCCGTGGTCGTATAGTTATACCATATGGCCATACTCTTTGTACTATGGGCGCATGTGGATTTTATGCCGTGGTTTTATGGTATTTCATATGCCCACGACTGGAGCGGAGTGGCTTAATTTTGGTTGTAACGGTTAAAGCCCTTTTTTGGAAATGTGCGTGGTCACATGGACCCATGTGCCCGAGTGCCTAGGCAGTTAGGGGATGACGCGCCCTTAATCGTCCTACGGTTTGCACCGTTGGTGCGGTTGCGCCCAGTGCTGGTTTTTCACGCTTTAAATTGCGTGTGTGCCAGGTTTAATGAAGAAGGGTGCGTTTTGTAGAACCTGTGACAGCAAGCTTGAAGGGAAAGACTTCCAGGATGCCTAACTTCTTCCTTTTTCGACCGATTGAGGTGCCGAAAGAGCCCAGAGAGGGGTTTTTGGACGCTTTGAAGCCATTAGAGCAGTCAAAGCAGAGTTATACAGAAGGGAAACCAAGAAAAATTCATTTTGATGCAGAGAAGCTTTTGAGGAGGAGACGTTGTTGGACCATTTCTGGGAGCTCTGAACGTTCGTTTTGCGTGCCATTTTCTTTGCGTGGTTCTAGAGATCTGGAAGAATATGACCAGATCAGTCTTGTAGCCATTTGGCATTGCAGCTATGTACTTTTGATCTTTTTAACAGAAATAAAGAAGCCTCCCCCACAGAGACAAAGGCCCGGAGACGTAGGCAAAGTTGTGCCGAACTCCGTTATCAATCTGCGTGTTATGGTTTGTTGTCTATTATCTCGTTTCAGATATGCATATATGTATATGGTTGTCATAATTCCTCTTATTTCTTAATTATTTCACTAAGTTTCTCAAATGGTTAATTAATGCATGCAAAATTAAAACTCAACCATAAGTCATTAAAAGATCCAATGGATCAAGTGGTATCAGATCTAGTTGACGTTTGGATTTGAGTTTTGCATGTTAACCAGGGAAAAGCTACAGCGTGGTGAAGCCAAGCTTGTTGCAGAGAATCCATTGATTGGATTGAGAAAAAGAGCTTCTCACAGCGAGAAGATGGCATCGGAAGAAGGGATTTCTCAAGATGAGAAAGAGTTCCAGAAAACATTCCCTTCTATGTCGGAGATGGTGAAAGTCTTGTACGAAGACTACTTGGAACGGAAGCGACCAGTTTTGGGTGATTTTTCAAAAGGAAAAAGTGAAGAGGAAGAGGACCATCCTCAGATTCCTCCTTCACCTCCATCAACACCTCCTTCTTCTCCTTCTTCTTCAAGTTCAAGTTCTAAATATAGTGGAAAGAAAAATGTTCATAAGAATAAACATGAAATGCCATT
>ML818409.1:94169-144238 GCA_009831015.1 Picea engelmannii | reverse complement strand
CCTCCATACAAAACCTGGTCTTTCTTTTAAAACAAAACTTGACCTCCACAAAACTTGGTCTTTAATTACACAAACTACACTTGTAAATCTTCTCACACAAGAGATGCTTTTCTATCTAAAAGCAATAGGATGACCTCAAAGTCTAGTCAATTTTCCCAAATGCAAACAACAACAATTTTGGAGACAATCCAATGCCCCTTCCTCTCAAAAATGGCTTAATATTCAAGTGATCCTCTCACAGATACCTGATTTGACATTTCACTTTCTTTGAAAAATAAAAAACTTTTCTTGTCTCTACACCTTTTTGTTTTTAATAATAACACCTTTTTTTTTTAAATTAATAAAGACTTTTAAAATAATGTAGTTTTGTTTGCCTTTCTGACCTTCTCCAAGTGACCCTTCTTCATGGAGATCCACTACTTCGAGCATTAATTTATGTATGCAATCCCCTTTGGGATTCTTCAGAGGATAATAAACGTATCCATCAACCTATTGCTGACTGTTCAACGACCGAATTTTACTGTCCACGATTTTCTGTTAAGTCGTGGTCTTCTCCTACACTTTTTCTCAGGGCGATTATGACAGCTTCTGGTTCCCGACTTTCCTTTGGATTCAGAAACTCATAATCATACTAATTTTTTCATAGATTGGTGTGTTCAATGGTCAGAGTTGATTCACGTAAGCTTTGAAGGGAAAAACATGGCATGGATCAAGGTTACAAATTCCATTGACTCCTTCAAAAAATTTAAATAATAAAATTGTTACCATAATAAAAATATATTCAGAAACTAAAACAAGATCTTAAATATTATGGACAAGTAGCCAAAAAATAATAGGGTAAAAGAAACTCGTCAACTCATCGTTGGGCCTTTAATCCGTATGGAAATGTTTCTTCTCCATTTTCATCATCAGATGCTAAAAATAAATAAAAGCCTGGGCGCTCCCTCCATCTCTCTCTTATTCATGCAAAACTTGATATTTGCATGCTTGCATATTCACTCTAGGCCAAATGGCTCTCCATTCAATCAACTAAGGGCATTCACCATCCAATGAACAAATGACCAAGCATGCCCTCTCTTCAAAATGTATCCATCACAATCCAAATGATCATAAATTTGTTCTGATAAATCATTCGTCAATGTCCAGGCTCACATGTATCATACATTGCTTTGATACCACTATTAGATTCATAATTAAGAAAAATGAAGAAACATAATGGAAATAATTCAAGCAATCAAGAAACCATGATGAATAAAAATAAATAAATACTGGCAAAAAAGGCATACTCTATATTCATCAATGAGCGAACAAATAATCATGTACATAGATGTACATATATAATACAAATATACCATAATTGTACCATAACTATCATGTAACTATATAACAGTTAGGTAAACTAAATAACTTATGATTAGAGTTTCAACAATAGTATTTTTGTTATGACCATTTTTTATCCAAAAAATAGAATTAGGGTCTATAATGACAGAGGATGATTATGTAAATGCAAAGACATCGGTATGGGAGCAATATTGAAAATTATCATGTGCCAAAGGGGTTGGGCGCTTACGTAATTTCTTAGAATATCATATATTATATTTCAAAGATGGAGTACAGAGGCCATGTTTCTATTATTGGTGTTAAGGATACATGTGTTAGAAAAGAAAATTATTTCTAATACCAAATTAACAGTAGGGATACAAAATTGATAAACATTGCATCCAAAATTTCTATTACATCTAGCACAACAATCTTACCATATAAAGATTTTATCACTTCTTAAAGAAAATTAATCCACACCCAAAAATACTCTAAATACTCTTAACAGTCGAGTGAGAAGAAATAAATTATTTGACATTACATCTCATTAGAGGGCTTCATGGAGTTTTTTATGTTAAAAGAAAAGATTGAAATCGTGATTGGTGACATGAAAAGGGTTTACCACAAGGGCCAAATTAATCATGTCTATATAGTTTCTTTAAACACTCCTTTAATTGGAAAAAAAACACACACACCAAATTTTTAAATATTCAGTATTCATAATAAATCTGAATAATACAGTGGAAAATACCCACAAATAAAATCCAACCCAAGTCAAATCCAACTATATCTTCATGAATCTCTCTTCCCTCTTGCAAATCTTATAGCTCTGTGCATTCTTTCAGTATAAAGGTCCTAGATTCAAGACCCTCCTCTAGCACCAAATTTCATGCTATAGAGCATCAACATTCTCAATGCCACTGGCACAACAATACAGACAATTGCAAGAATGAGTTAATGAAAGAAATTTGAGACATTAACTCCCTTCTGGACAATATTAAACATATGTGATATGTGACCCAGTATGCACGAAAACAAATTTGAAAATGCATTTGATCTGAATACAATTCAAATTATATGTTATCAATTGGTTTCCTCCTAACCATACTCAGAAAACAAATTCCTTCCCCGAGACCCCTAAGTTATGTGGCTCATAACCATTTTTTATTGCAAAATGTTCTTGTTACTTACCATCCACTAGTAACATCTAGATTCATCATGCTATATGTCCTTCTAGATTCTAGTTATCATTCTCATAAGTCATTCACGTTAAAACATTTATGTGCTTCTAGGGTTTCCCCAAAAAAATGGATTTCCACCCATTATTTATAGATTCCATGAGGTTAGCCACCTCATGCAAAATTAGGAATTTCTCTCTTTATTTTATTTATTTATCTATATTTTATTTATTTAATCCCTAGTATTCATCACCCTTTCCCCATGCAACATTCCCTCTTTTTTTTTATAATTAATCAATATTTTCTTTACAATAACAATTCTCTTTTAAAATAAAATAATGATATTTTTAAGAGCCCACTTAAAGTGGGTATTTAATTTATAAATTAATTCAACCTTAGGGTCCTTTAATTTTACCATAGCTTAATTTGACATATAAAAGAATTACTTGTTGGGGAGTAAGGTTATCCCACCTTACTGTGCACCCCCAAATCATAATACCATATAATCTGCAATTAAAGACTCCACACCTCTATTGAGACTCCATGCCTAATTTGAGACTGCACGCCCCTATTGAGACTCCATGCCTCAGTCGAGACTCCACACCCCTATTGACACTCCAAGCCTCAATTGAGACTCCATGCCCCTATTGAGACTCCAGGCCTCAGTTGAGACTCCGCGCCTCCATTGAGACTCCACGTCTCCATTAATGGTTTACTGGTTATGACCCACACCCATATGTTGGGAAGTTGAAAAGTCTTGTCTTGTATCTTGTACATGAAAACACCACACATATGTCACACATGTCAATATCATATAAACAACATAATACTTAATTGTACAATATTGATAGCTACCCTCCATGAATATTTATTTCCTTACCCCCAACCTGGAGTTCTCCCAAACAACCATATCCACCTCTGTGTGACCAATGTCCTGCACCACTAAGATCAATGAATTCATGTCTCAATACATGTGTGTATATATGAAATATAAGAAATATAAAATCAATGAAATTCAATTGATTTCATTAATTTTTCACGATATTTAATTTGACTTCTTTATCCTTCTTCTTCCTTTAATCAACCCCACCTAGAGGTCCTGGAGGTCCTATCCACCTGGCACAAATCACACTTGTTCAAAGTATAAGTATTGATTCCATGATCAATCATATATCTATCATAATGTATACACTAATATACTCAACAATTAAGACTATTAATTGCATCTAGTCAATTGAGTACATTCCATAAATCACATACATACAAAATAATTAGAAACATGGTTACTAAACCCTTTAATCAATCTTCAAAATAACCTCTTAATCCTTCTCAAAGAAGAGTTAGGCAAGGAGGGGCATTACAAATTACGTTTCGTCTTTTTTTCACAACAAAGGATTCTATTTATCTAAATTCAAGTACAAAGGTATATGCATATGTAAAAAGATAAATTACACACTCTCCAACTTCAGTGAATAAATTTGGAGGTGAACAAACTCTATATTTTCTATGATATATTCTCTTTAAAGTATTTTATTATATGATTTAATTATGTGTTGTAATTTTTTTTGTCATTTTGTATGTATCATTGGTTGGTTAAGTCATTGACCTTGATTTCTGATCGCACAACCCACCATCCTCTAATTCATTAAAATATCATGAATCTTTGTGCATATAAATCGTCATTTTTGGAGTGTAAATGAACTCTTAATTGTACAAACATGTTAAAAATATTGTAATTATCAATTTACAACTTAGATATTAAACTATGGAGGCTTATCCAACTTTGGGCGTGCAGATTCATAAAGCAAACTTTAACAATTTGGCCCTTTGGTTTTACAAAGATGTTTTTATCTTTTACACACATTCGGTAAGTTTTTTTCTAAAATGCCAATATAAGATTATAAAGATCTTTAAAATCACAAATTACACATTCTACAAGTTGAAAAACTCAATTTGGGTCAAACTTGAGACTAGGGCGTGCATTTTACTCTAAGGCAGTTTTGCCTTCAAATTTACATGAAATCCCAAATCTAGGTGCATGAAAGAAACCTCTCCTACTCTTCAATTACGCTTTAAATGACTTAGGTAAACTTATCATATATCTAATTCTATTTTTAAAATTATTAAACATTTTTTGGAGCTATAGGGAAGCTTGGGTGTGCATTTTAATTTGGTCACATAGAATAGTTTTGGCCTTGCAAATTACAAGCCAAACTTTGCCTCTTTTGCACAACAACCCTTTTTAAACTTTCAATTGCAAAATTAACAACATGAACAAGTGTAATATGATAAACCACACCCCCAACAACTTACACATGTAAGTTACCAGATGTAATATAATATGCAGAAATAGGAATATTCAACAGATATCAATGGATCAACAAAATATGAGAAGAGCAACACCAAAAATAATACCTTTATTCAAAGAAATCAATGTTCACTTGCCTCTTCAAGGGGGAAACCTCCAATAGAACATAATCTATTACAATAATTCTCAATACAAGCTTTATCATGCCTCCTACTCTTATTTATACTAATTCTATCTTCTAAAGAACATTCTAGAGGAAGATCTTTCTAGAAGTGGAAGCTTATATTAGGTCTTCTTACATTGACTTGGTCACATTTATTAAATAAGCCTTACTAACTAATATCGACCTTTATTACATGGAAAATATATTTATGCCTTGTTAACTAATGTCAGCCATTATTACATGGAAAATATATTATTCTATCTATGTGAGGGTTTAGGTCTCTAACATGACCTCCCCCTTGGAAAAGATCCTTGTACTCAAGGCTTAAGATGAGGAAATTGTTGCAAAATGGTAGTCGGTTCCCAGGTGGCATATTCTAGTGGAGTATCCTTCCAATTAACTAAAAATTCTTTGATGGCGCGCTAATGGAGACGACGCTCTCTCTGGTCCAATATGGATTGTGGCTGCAACCAAATGGAACCTTCTTCATCCAACTCAGGAAGGCTGGTCTGGGTGTGGAATTTGGTGCCAATCACTCTTTTCGGGCATGAGACATGAAAAACAAGATGTAGCTTGGAGTAATTTGGAAAATCTAACTGATAGGCCATTTACCCTGCGTGTTTGATAAGAGTATAAGGACCATAAAATTTTGGTGCAAGTTTCTGACATTGTTGAGATTTGAGTGAAGTCTTCTTCTATGGTTGGAGGCAGAGAAACACATGATCCCCTTTTGGAAATTGACATTCAAAATGACAATGATCTTCCTACTACTTCATGTGAGTTTGAGCCATTACCAAATTTTCTTTGAGAGTATGGAGAATTTTCATGCACACAATAAGATTGTGGTCAACCTCTTGAACCTTGGAAACAACCCACATGTATGGGAGAATCGATGGTGGCTTCTATCCGTAGACGAATTCAAAAGGTCATGCAAGTGGAAGTATGATAAGAGGTGTTGTGCCACCATTCATCTAGGGGTAACCACTAAACCTACTGATTTTGTTTGTCAGACACGAAACACCTCAAATATGTTTCCAAACACTTGTTGATCACTTTCATTTGGCCATCAATATGAGGATGATAAATTGTGTTGAGATGCAATTGAGTTCCCTAGAGCCTGGATATTTCTTTCCAAAACATGCTGGTAAAAGTGGGATCACTGTAAGAAACAATAGAATGAGGCATTCCATAGAGTTTGAAGATATTATCCATAAACATTTGAGCCATTATGGATGTTGTGAACGAGTGTTGAAGAGCATATGAATGAGTATATTTGGGAAGAAGATCCATTACCACCACCATGATGACTGATGTATTTCCTTATTTGGGTAAGACAACAATGAAGTCCATGGAAATATCCATCCAAATAGAAGGTGGAAGAAGAAGTGATTGGAGTGTACTAGGATGTTTGACAGTGTCACCCTTATTGCATTGACATGTATCATATTCGGCCACAAAGGTGAAAATGTCTTGTTTATTATTGTCCCAAAAGAAAGATCATTTTAACTATTCATAAGTTTTGGTAAAACCTGAATGGGCCGTTGTAGGTGAAGTGTGAAACTCAAAGATCACCTTGGGTTTAAGGGTTGAATGTTTTCTTAAACACAAGTGACCTTTATAGAGAAAATCTTCATTGTGGCAAGAGTACCCTGGAGCAGCTTGTGGATCATGTTGAAGTTTTTGGATTAGGATGGAAATTTTGGGGTCTTGAAACCATTCATGTTGAACAACTTGAAGTTGGTCTACTATAATGAATGAGAGGGAAAAGAGGAACCCTTCATCTTCATATTTCCTGGAAAGAGAATCAACCACCACATTTTCTTTTCCCTTCTTGTAAACAATCTCATAATCATATCCAAACAGCTTGGTCACCCATTTTTATTGATCTAGGGATGAAATGCATTATTCCAGGAAGTACTTGAGGCTTTTATGATCCATTTTAATTTGGAAGTGTTGTACCAATAGATAAGGGATCCATAGATCCACTGGATGAAAATAGCCAACATTTCCTTTTCATAAATCAATTGTCCCAAATGTTGGTTCGACAATTGTTTGTTGGTGAAATCCAAAGGTCGTCCCTCTTGAATGAGGACTGCCCCGATTCCTCTCCTGGATGCATCACATTCCAGAACAAAGGTCTTGGTGAATTCAGGTAGGGCCAATACATGAGTAGAGCATATAGCTTATTTCAAGGCTTGGAAGGATTGGTAAGCTACCAGAGTCCAACTCAAAGAATTCTTTTTGAGAGTTGTGAGAAGAGATGCAAGTTTTCCATAATTATGAACAAACTTGCAATAATAGTCTGTTAAACCCAGTAAACGATGTAGGAGTTTAAGAGTTTTAGGGCGAGGCCAATTCTGCATAGCTTCAATTTTCTTGGGATCCACCATTACACCATCCTTCCCAACAATATGACCCATGTACTCAACTTCAGAGGTGCCAAAATCACATTTAGACTATTTGAGGAAAATTTTGTGCTTGGAGAGGAGATGGAGAACTTGATCTACATGGGTGAGATGGGATGGCCAAGTTTTACTTTAGATGATAATAGCATCAAATAAAACTAACACAGAGTGAAGGAGGAAAAAATGAAACACATGATTCATGAAACTTTGAAAATTGGAGGGGGCATTACAGAGACCGAATGGCATGACCAAGAACTCATAGTGTCTCGCATGAGTGTGAAATGCAGTCTTGGGGGTGTCTTCCTCTTTCATATGTATCTGGTGGTAGCCCGAACGTAGGTCAAGTTTTGTAAAGTATTTATCCCCACTGATTTAATCTAGAATTTCATCTATGACATAGATGGAAAATGTGTCCTTGATGGTAACTTTGTTAAGGGAATGAAAATCAAGACACATGCACCAAGTTCCTTCCTTCTTAAGGACCATGACAACAAGGGAAGAATATGGGTCAGTAATGGGACGAATAACACCCGCTTTTAACAATTCTTAGAAAATTTTCTCCATTTCATTTTTTTTAGCAAAGGGATGACAATACGAAGGAACATTGGGAGGAAGACTAACCAAGATTAAAGGAATGGAATGGTCATGGTCTCTGCGGGAGGGGGGAAGGTCGTGGGGTGTTTGGAAAATAGTGTAATGGCATGAAAGGATTGCTTGAAGGTCGAGGTGTACCAGGAGTGTATCAACTAGTTGAATGGAATGGAGTTGGGAAATGATGTCAAAATGACCTTTTTTTAGTAACTTTTCCATGCATTGGGAACTGATGATCTCTAGAGACCCTATTGTAATGCCTTGGAATTTATATTGTTGGGATTCTTGTTGGAATTGCATGGTTAATTCCTTAAAATCCATGGTGATGGGACAATAGTGCATAACCATTAAGAACCAAGCACAATGTCACAACCACTCATGTCAATACAAAACATGTGACATTTCAGGTTATATTGACTAATTTGTAGGAGCACATTTTCATGATGCCCCCCACATTTCATGGAACCACCATTGGAAATCATGATTTGAAAATTGTTAAAAACACAGATATAACAATTGAATTCTTGAAAAAGTAAACAATGAATGAAATTATGAGTGTTGCCACTGTCAACTAGGATGATGACTTTCCTATGCTTAATGTAACCAATCAATTTGAGCATTTGAGGAGAAGAAAAATCAGTAGAGCATTCAATGAAATCGGTGATTCAACTTCAGGTGGATCAGAGTGACGTGTGGGATCATTTGTTTTGGGTAGCTCTACTTCAATTGAAACTCAACCTCTTCATCCAAAACATCCTCTAAAATGGCCATAAATGTTTTTTGTTCTTTACACATGTTCTTGGGAAAGTATTTATCATCACAATTGTAGAAAAGACACTTGATCCAAAATGATCTTTTAAATGACAATGGTTGAGTTATTTAGCATGTGTTAATTAACCATTTAGGAAGTTGAATGAAAGACTAAGAATTATAAAGTAAACATGACATCCATACAGTAATGTACAGATCTGAACATAAGCATGAGAACAACAAACTATAAAACACCAAAGTGATAATGGAGTTCGTCAATCTCGCCTACGTCTCTAGGCCTTATCTAAGTGGGATTTATTATTTCTCTTTAAAAAAATTCAAGTACATAATGAAAGTGCCAATGGATTAAAAAAATGAGTTCGTCTTGTTATACTAGATCTCAAGAACCCATAAAAAATGATGGCACCGAAATCAGATGTACGAAGCTCCCAGAAATGGCTTGCAAAGGTGCGCTCCTCAATAGCTTCCCTGCATGACAATGGATTTGGATCAATAATTCATCAGCATAAACCTATTATAAACCTTCTCCCATGACTTCAAGAACCTCTACTTTTTATAGGCCTAAAGTTGGTAACCATCTCCCAACTTATTCCCAAGACTTGGCCTAAAAAAGGGCCCAAGATCTCCCAAAAATGGGAAAAATCCAAATCTGTTGAAAAAATCATAAAAAATCATAATATAAAGTATTCAAACCACTTTTGAGAAATATTAGGGCACAACCCCCTTTCTCCACTCTCATGGTCACATGGGCACCTCCATGTGGCCCTAGACTAGCGCTAGTTCGTTGCCCCCCTTACCGGTTAGCCCCTAGTCATAAGACTCAGCCCATGTGGACACGTCTTGTTCCTCCACGTGCTAATCTGGTTAAGCCCCCTGGTCGGCGAGCTAGCCCGACTAATCGGGGATAACCCCTGATCTCCCACGCCAAGTGCAAAGGTAGGAGCCACGTGCATGTTACAATGGTTACATGAAAGGTTTTTGCACCATGAGGGTTGGGCCAACTCTCCATACATAAACACGCGCCAAAATTTTTAATGATGAGAGCATATGATAGCCAAATTTTTTAACGATGAGAGCCAAAAAATTTAACGTGGCAGTCCATGACTAGGCCACGTGGCACCTTACCACTTGTCAACAATCTTCCATGTGTCGATCACCAATTCATACACTTATTTTCCACATGTCTTTCTTTTCAGCATGCTGACTGTACCTTCCATGTCATTACCACATGTCGTACAAACTATACAAACCTTCCACGTCATTCGCACGGATGTGCCACATCATCCGTACGGACGTGCCATGTGTCACCTTTACAGTGGTGACACATGTCACTCCTTGATTGGTCCACCTATACCTATCCACATCATCATCCACGTACCCTGCCATGTCAGTTGTACGGTTGTACGAATTTAATAGTCAGTTGCCATGTGGAACTGTACGGACTATACAAACTATACAATCATCACTTTTTTTGCTTGTTTGGAAAAATGAACAGATCACATTATATGGAGCATACAACGTCCATTTGAGCTCGTTCAAGATGTGTTGGGTTTGTATTGATGATGCCTACTCACAGATACATTTTGAAGAGATTTCAAGCACTTTTATTTTTAGGCCTTTCTAAGCCCCATCTGGCTCCTGGATCCAATTCTGGATCACACCTCCCCACTAAAGACCTTTTGGTCCTCCAAAAGGTTACAAAAATGGACCTTACTGATTACATTCTCATAAGGAGAAAAACAAAACACTATGTTGTTCAAAATGATGTTATAACAGGTCATCATTTCAACATGTGTGATTACGTTAATGGAAGTAAAATACAATGAAGATGTGACATCCACTTCTGGCAAAACCAAGTGGTTGGTTTCTTTCCTTCATGTTGTTCCTCTTGATTTTCTAGTAATGTGTCTTCCTTTGTGAGTACGTGCACAATCCTTTTGTCCCTCCTTGGACGAATCTCCAGATTAAGATTCCAACAATTAGCCTTTTGATATCCACCCTTGTTGCAATAAGTGCAGTGAGTTTTTGGCATCCATACTTGTTTTCCCTTCTCTTTTTTTTGTTGTGGAGTTGGGTATTTATGTCGTGTCTCCTTCCTGGTCGACGAAAACTTCCTGTACAAATATTGTCTCTTCCAACACTTGGCAAGACAATGCTTAGGTGAATGACAAAAAGTACATGGATACATATTCCACATGTCTCGGATTACATGATTATGTTTTTTATAATCAAAAAGAGATTTGTAAAAATCATGACCATCGTACCTTCCTTGTTGATATTCACTTTGTTTTGGAGATGATTTTCATTCACTATCACAATCATGGATTTATACACCATGGCCTTTCGTGAATCGATCCTTTAATGACTTAAGCTGATCATTTGAATCATCACCTACTTCCGATGTTTTGGATCCCATATTGGAGAATGCTCCATATCCCAATCCTAAATAATCAGGTATTTCCACAACCTCAATGGGATTAATGATACCTTGGCCCTCAATTCCAAGGCCCTTTCCTTCATAACCCATCTTGGTTAGCAATTTCAAACCTATACCTCTTGTATGGTTTTCAAATGCACCAAAACCATCTTGATGGGAACTATGTGAAAAATGATGAAGGAATTCCACTACATACCTTATAGTTGATTTCTGAATCTAGTGTATAAGACATTTCCTTCAATTCTTCTTCACCTTTGTTGTTCTTTGAATTTTTCCCTTGAACCGATCTCATTCGTTCCAAGTAGTCTTCATACAACACTTTCACAATCTCGGCCATGGCAAAGAGAGTTTTTTGCATATCCTTCTCATCATGAGAAAGTCCCTCTGTAGATTCCATTTTCCCAACTGAGATGATATTTTCCCTGGTTAACATGCAAACTCAAATTCCAATCGTCAACTATCTTTGATACCACTTGATCCGAAATGATCTTTTAAATGACAATGGTTGAGTTATTTAGAATGTGTTAATTAACCATTTAGGAATTTGAAAGAAAGAGGAAGAATTATAAGGTAAACATGAAAACCATAAAGAAATGTACATATATGAACATAAGCATGACAACAACAAACCATAAAACACCAAATTGATAACGGAGTTCGACAATCTCGCCTACGTCTCTGGGCCTTGTCTCAGTGGGATTTTTTTATTTCTCTTCAAATATTTTCAAGTAAATCATGAAAGTTCCAATAGATTAAAAATATTCTTTGGTCTTGTTCTACCAGATCTCAAGAATCCATCAAAATGGACGACACCGAAATTAGATGTACGAAGCTCCCAGAAATGGCCCACAAAGGTGTGCTCCTCAATAGATTCCCTGCATGACAATAGATTTGACTCAACAATTCGGAAGCATAAACCTGTTTGGAACCTACTCCCATGACTTCAAGAGCCTTTGGTTTTTATAGGCTTGAAGTTGGTAACCATCTCCCAACTTCTTCCCAAGATCTGGCCTCAAAAAGGGCCCAAGATCTCCCAAAATGGGCAAAATCCCACAAATCTGCTTAAAAAATCATAAAAAATCATAATATAAAGTATTAAAGCCACTTTTGAGAAATATTATGGTGCAACCCTCTTTCTCCGCGCTTATAGTCACATGGGCGCCTCCATGTGGCCCTAGACTAGCACTAGTTTTTTTCCCCGCTTACCTATTAGCCCATGGTCATAAGACTCGGCTCATGTGGCCACGTCCTGTTCCTCCACGTGCTAATCTAGTTAATCCCCCTGGATCTAAGTCAATTGTTAATCCCCCTAGTAGGCGCACTAGCCCGACTGACCGATGCTAACCCCTGATCTCCTGTGCCAAGTGTCAATGTAGGAGCCACGGGCATGTTACAACGGTCACATGCAAGGTTTTTGCGTCATGAGGGTTGGGTCAACTCTCCATACATAAACATGCGCCAAAATTTTTAACAATGAGAGCATATGGTAGGGTCTTCTGTAGTGTTTCGTTGAGGGTTGGGGCTAGCCCCAACCCTTTACTCCATCAGACATACAAACATCCAAACTTTTATATAATTATTGCGCCAATGTTTAATAAGGACTATCACAGGTGGGTTGACTAGCGTGGCTCTGTAAAAATGCTTGCCATCGGACCATAGGTCACAGGTTCGAATCCCGTAGACCCAAACAATTTTGCAACCAAACAAACAAACCAATAAATGTGTGCCACATGGAATCCCATGACTGGGCCACATGGCACCTTACCACTTGTCAACAATCTACCATGTTTCGATTGTCGATTCGACCACTTGCCTACCACCTGTTTTCCCTGTCAGCGTGTTTACTGTACCTATCACATCAATGTCACGTGTCCTATGGACCTGTCACATCAATCGTACAGACGTGCCATGCCATCTTTATAAATGTGCCATGTGTCCCCCTTGCAGTGGTGACACATGTCACTCTCTGATTGGTCCACCTATACCTGTCCATGTCAGCATCCACGTACCCTGCCATGTCAGTTGTACATCTGTACAAACTGTACAATCATCACTTTTTTGCATGTTTGGAAAAATGAACAGATCTCAATATTTGGACAATACGACATATGTTTGAGATTTTTTAAGTGTTTTTGGGTTCATATTGACAAGGCCTACACACACGTCCGTTTTGGAGAGATTCTGAGAAATTTTATTTTTAGGCCTTTTTGAGCCCCATCTGGCTCCTAGATCCAATTCTGGATCAAGGCACAATGTCACAACCACCCATGTCAATAGAAAACATGTGGAATTTTAGGTTATACTAACTAATTTGTAGGAGCACATTTTCGCAATGCCCCCCACATTTCATGGAACCACCATTGGAAATCCTCGAGCCTCCATGTGTCCTCTTTTCAAATCCACGGTTTGAATTGCGGCTCACCCTTAACTTTTTAATGTCCGAGCAACTCCTATCCCCACGATGCTACGGGACCATCGATCTCCCGATCTTTATGGTACTTTGAAAACTGGCAGTTCAGATCTACCCCTCTTAGACCTAAGGATCATATTTGACCTCTTGTGAAATCAACAAACGAGATCTCCTTCGTGATTTCGGGTTTCGGGAGTTTCAACTCTCAAAACCTTGCTCTCTTTCGTACTTCAATATTCTGAATTGACGATCTGCAGACACCTGTCCTCTTAATAAATGACCCTACCTTTACTTTGGGTGGTTTAGCTTTCAACTAGATCAACGATCCTACGTTTACTTCAGGTGGTTGACCTTTCAACTCGATCAACGGTCCTATGGCCCTCTTCTCGATCAATGGTCGATATCTCCTTCGGGTTTTAGACGTCTAAGATCTCAAATCTCAAACTTCACCCTTTTTTTTCCCAATGTATTTTATTTGGAGGCTATAATCCACTGGCACGTTTCCTCTTGATATGAAGATCGAGGATTAATTCAGGTCTTTACCCGGAGTCCACAAATTTGCTACACGTCTCCCTTAGATCGGACAACTACGAATTATTTCAGATATTTATCCGAAGTTCTTAGATTTTCGCCACATCTCCCTTGGATCTGAATGTTATGAATTAATTCTGATATTTATCTGGAGTTCTCAGATTTTTGCCACATCTCCCTTGGATCTAATGGATCAGATCCACTTCGGGTGATACGACGCTTGATATTCACTTCAGACGATCTGACGACTCAACTTCACTTCGGCTGATCGGACGATTGAGATTTACTTCAGATTTCCAGAATTTTGGACTTCAGAATTCTCAACTCTCAATCCTTTCCTTCTCTTGAATAGACAATATCTGACGGCTCAGATTTACCTTGGTGATCTAATTCTTGAGATTTACTTCGGGTGATCTAACGACTAAAATCTTATTCGGCTAATCAAACGATTGGGGTTCGTTTCAGATTTCCTGGACTTCAAACTTCGCGAATCTCAAATCTCAATTGAGAACTCTTGAATGGACTTCCCAAAGCTACTAATCTGAAGGCTCAGATTCACTTTGGTAATCTGACGCTTGAGGTTTACTTCGGATGATCCAACGGTTGACGTTTACTTCGGGTATTCACCCAGAATCCACAGATTCATGGAACCTGTCCTCTACATCTGATGGTTCATATCTACTTCGGACGATCTCACGGTTGACGTTTACTTCAGGTATTCACTCGGAATCCACATATTCATGCCACCTGTCCTCTAAATCTGATGGTTCAGATCTACTTCGGATGATCTGACGTTGAATTTTACTTCGGGTCTTCACCTGGAAGCCACAGATTCATGCCACCTATCCTCTAGATCTGATGGTCCATATCTCTTCGACTCTTCGATTCTTTGGCCCTTGGACACTTCGGCACATCGACCCCTTGGTACTTCGGGCTTCAGGAGTTTCAACTCTCAATCTAAAACTCTCGAAGTGATTTCTTTGGATTTACTGATCTGTTGACGCATGTCCCCTGGTGATCAACGACCAGGATTTAATCCAGCTATTTGTCCTCCTCCTTGTCCACAATCCTCTGAAGTTGTATATCTTATGCCACCTGTCCTCCGTGAAAATGGACGGTCCCAATTTACTTCAAGACTTCGAGACTTTGACAAGTCCACTCTCCTGCACACACAAGGGTTAAGTCTCATGCATTTACTTCTGGATCCAATGGTTACTGGTCCTTCGCGTTCAAATCCAATAGATGGGATCTGTTCCTCTCCTTTGTGTTTCCTTTGTTCACTGGACATTGATCTAATGGTCCAGGCTCCTCTCCACAACCGATCTGACAATTGTTGTCACTCCTCCTCCTGATCTTTCAAATTCCTCTAGTTTAGAGGATTTTCTAAGTATTCAAAGGCCTTGACCTTTGTTCTTCCTACAAGGTCATCTCTTGGACCTCTTCTGCACTTCTAAAAAGATCTTATGTCTTCTAAGCTTTGGGACTTGGAACAAGTCCTACTCCTGTGCCCTCTTAGCACTATCTCCTCTGAGCTTCAAATGCTTGGACCTCAAAGGTCTCTGTCCCTTCTATTCCTCAAAGGGATGCTTGTTCCCTCCTGGAAACTTTCGCTCAAGCACTCCTTAATGAGCTATAGAGTGTTCAGTAACTTTTTGAGTGTCTCCTAAGTGCTTTGTAACTTCGCCTTCCAGGTTTTGGTCACTCCAACACACAAATCTCCCAAAAGAGCGGCCTTCGAATCTCATAGGTTGGATGGTTGAGAAGGATCCTGATGAATCCAAAGATCCACGGTCTAGATTAACTTTGGCACTTTGGAGATTTTTACATCCCTTACAAAGAACTCACAGTTCGCATGAATCATGAATTTCGGAGCACTAAAGGGGTTAACTCCCGCACTCCTTTCTGTATCCAACGGCCACAATGGACCTTGGCTCTTTCTGAATAGTTTTCTCATTTGTTGGTCATCCGAACAAAGGAGCCTACCCTTTTAATACTTCAATATCACTACTCTTCCTGATCTTTGTTAGCTCTGAAAGGCTTAATAGCTTTGTACTCTTTCTCTTGGAAGTAACTTTTTGAGTGTCTCCTAAGTGCTCTATAACTTCACCTTCCAGGTTTTGGTCACTCCAACATGCAAATATCCCAAAGAACGGGCTCCAACTCTCATAGATCGAATGGTCGATAAGGATCCCGACAGATCCAGATATCCACGGTCCAGATTAACTTCAGTACTTTGGGACTTCAGGGATTTTTACATCCCTTACGAAGAACTCACAGTTCGCATAAATCGCTAAGTCCAAAGCACTAAAGGGGTTAACTCCCACACTCTTTTCCGTATCCAATAGTCACAATGGACCTTGGCTCTTTCCGAATAGTTTTCTCGTTTGCTCATCATCCAAACAAAGGAGCCTACCCTTTCGATACTTCAATATCACTACTCTTCATGAGCTTTGTTAGCTCTTAAAAGCTTAAGAGATTTGCGCTCTTTCTCTTGGAAGAAACACTTGGAAGTATCCTTCCACGCACCCCTTGGTTCATTCCTCAACTCTAGAACTTAAGTGGTTCTCGATCTTTGTTTGCCTCACAGAGAACCTATGCATACATTCACTATCTCTCCTGATATTTAACAGACTCCATCCTCCAAGGGACTCAGAACGACTAGGAGGGTCGAGATGTGTACCTGAAACTATGCCCAAGGTCAACAAACTCACAGTTCATGGCTATAACTTAAGTCCCCACAAAACGTAAGCATTTACGTGTATAAAACATATCCCATCTATATAATTTCCTACTTGCCTAATTATACAATCAAGCAGAAACCAAAAACGGGTACAATAGAAATCATTAAGAAAACATATTTATCCCTGTAGCATTCATAGGATATCCAACTTTAATTCATAGTACCACTTAAATACACAAGGTATGTGATTTACTTATCTATTACAAGTGGTAGCCAACTAACTGACTGTGGGTGTTCGTCCTTCCACCCGACCATAGGCTCAGAGGCATTCATTCTTATCACTCTGGCCACACCCGTGCCAAGCCATGATATCACCGAGGAACTCTTGCAGTTCTCAAGGACTCTTTATGTATTTCAGCTTCTACTCGAGTTCTGTTCTCTGCAAAATTTCTGAGATTTTCTTCTCTGTTATGGCCTCGACGAGGCTTATCAGATTCTCACCCAGCATCAAGCTCATGGCCTTCTATTCCTTATCCACTGGAGAGATCTGCTCATTCTCCTTATCCATTTGTATATATTTCTTCCAGGATGGTTCTCAACCCATCATGTTGCTTCTTTCAGAAGGGAACTCCGGTCATCTTGGCCTGTCATACCCAATGGTACTTCGGGCTGACATTATGCAGTTTTGGCCATGTTTCCATTCATGGGAGTGGTTGATAATTAAACCATTGGTCCTTTCTTCATTAACTGATTTGTCTCCTTGGGATCCAAAGGAGGTTTATTATCCTCATCAAGGGAATTTGTGGTTATTTGATATAATGAACCTCCCTTATAGTTTTCACATTCTTTCCTCTAGTGATATCATGGCCAGTACTTTCAAGGATTCACCCCCACAATCAGTTATTGAAAAATCAAACAATAATACATTTACACTATCCACATGCCTTAGCATGGTAAATTTTATTTTATGATTAATTACAATCTAGGGGAAATAGGGGTGTTACAACTCCCACCCCTTTAAAGGAACACATTCCTCGGTGTTCTTTCTCACAACACATGTCATTCCTTTCTCATTCAGTTGTTTCAAAAATATTCCTTCTTCCTCGTCTAGGTCCTTTTTCAGACCTTTAATCTTGGTCACCTACTTTCAATAATTATTGGACAACAAGCACGGTAATCATGGTCTTATGCGAAAACATTGCATAAAAAAAAAATCTAGGAAAATTTCATAATCTTAGCAAAATAATTATCTGCGCAGTTTCTGGATTTGTATACACATGGTTGTTTTGTTATCCAGGTGTTGATGGGTCCTAGGTCCCTTTAATTCAACAGTAGGAACCAAACTTTCCACCGAGGCCCAATTAGACTCTGCAACATTTAATAGTGGAATGGTTCTCCAGATCTTGCGATCTGACCAATTTATCTATGGCCTTTATGTTTTCTTGTGAAGGCTCCTCCTTCAGTTTAGGCATTCTCATTTTGTATTTTCTCTTAGGTGGGACCGATATGATATGTAAGCCGGTATAAACCAACTTGGCAACAAACAAGATTAAGTTTAACTATTGGGGAAGAGGCTGAGCTTGGGATAACCCACTACTCAAGCATGTCGACGACAATTTTATACCACAAGCCTAATACTAATACTTTAACCATGTGAGCATATAATTACTTTTTGAGATACTAATTATCGGAAAGGAAACACAGATGTGATAAGATAATGGCAAGAAAAATAATTCACCTACTCTAATCATCCATCACATAATAACACAACGATTCATCTTCATCATAAAGAAAAGAACTATAAAATATTGCATCATATAAATTAACAATAGATTCAATAGCTCTTACTCATTACAACATCCATTCATGAAATGAGATAGAAAATAGTTCTTCTCCAAGTCCAATCACACATGTAGTTGATGAAAATATAACTTGTCTCTGGTCCATATGGACTTCTCAATTAAAGTTAGCTCGGAAATAGTTCTTAACAAACCAAAAAAGAGTTTCTTTCAGCAACCATGGACCTCTAACTAATTGGTCAATGTTCTTATTTATAACATAAAACTCAAATAAAAATAACGGCTAAGTGTATATAAGTAAACAAAATTCATCACGTAGCGTTCTCTTCTAACAGTTTTTCTAACAGTCAACTCAAGATATCACTTGAAAGGGTGACTTTTCTCATACTTCGACCAACTGATGAACAACTCCTCGTTGGTTTGGGCGTATGGAAATCTATGTTGTTCCAACGAGGCTACATAAAATTCCCTTATATCCATCACATGAGTCTGATACTTGATCAGAATAACACTTAATTGTTGAAGCATAGCCCGAGGTCTAATCAAATGTTCTAGAAATTGTTGCACTTGTCCTGACGCTGTTTCCATCACCTTTGCTAGTCTTTCGGTCCATGAAGAATCTTGCTTGACATGCGACTCAACTATGCCACGCAAGTCGATGAAGTCGTTGGGTGTTCCAAAATTAGGTAGTCCAATATCTTTCATCACCTTGTTGATCTTTCGACCTAGTTTCTCTCGGATTCCTCGGCGAAGTTACAAATCCAATTTTCCTCGATAGTCAAAGGGATCTTTCTTGTAAATCTCGCTAAGCCTGGTTGGTTAATAATTATGTGATCTATGAAACCTTTCAAATTACCTGCACCATCTCTGTTAGCATTGTCATTTTTCTTCAGTTAAGGTGGGTTACATCCACACGCCACAACATGAAATATCAGGTATGAAAAACATGAGAGTCAAATTCACGCCAGTGGCCAGTTGGCCCTTGGGTTCGAGAAAGGATGTCAGAGTTGAACATGTGTCGAAAGTATGAATAAGTTCCAAAAGAGTCGGATACTGTCATAAGGGAATTCGTTAAACGCTTCAGGTCAAGGAAATTTTCTCAAATAGAAGTCGCATCAGCAAGTGCATCATCCATCATCAGCTCATTATGGAAGTTGGGGAATTAAAAATAAATCGAGGTGATAGTACCACACATCCTCTGCAACTCCTATAGGTTGCATATCACACACCCTGGATCATACCCATCGCACAGATATGACACATAAATTATTTAAAACATCCCATCACAAGTCATTCAGTGTTCCCTAGAACGTTTCGACTCAATGCCCGCTCCATTATAAATTCTATATGTTTTGTCTGTGTTCTACTTACTAGCTGAGCTTATGCCCTATTGATGACTCCTCTCATGATTCCAACTCGATCAAATTCTTTTCTTTGGGCCTTTTTCAAGTCACCCATGCATAAGTTAGATACATTATCGCACCATGGGAATTCCTCAAAACACAATACAGGGCTTGCGAGGCAACCGAAGCGCCATGCTTGGGCCACAAAATTCCTCGGAATCGTTCTTATTTGTAGTGGGTGTTCCTAAAGCTTCAAAGGGAGATTCCTACCTTTGCACGAAAATGATGGTATCACCTTGTGCGGAGGCAGAAGTGGAAGAATTTACATCGGAAGGACACAAGTTGGAAGCCACACTTCCTCAAAAGAAAATACCGCGGAGGAGAGAAAGGCCCAGGAAGAATAAGGAAGTTGGGGGGGCAAGTCAAATCTCGATTGAGTCGTGCGCCCGATCAACCACCAAGGAGTTCCTAATGTGCTCTATCCAGCTAGATACTGTCGAAAACACAAGTCGAGGAAGAAAGAGTCGAACGAGAAGAAAAAAAGCCTCGGGTTATAACGTCCGAGGACCTAATCAGCAACTGAAGTAGGCACAACTCACCATAGCTTAACTTTAACAGGAGAATAGAGAATTGCGACGATAGTTGGCAGCAAAGACCCTTGAGGTGTCAGCACCACAAGTTCTTGAAGGGAACGCAACATGGCTCAAGAGGCAGCTTCAGGAAGCATAAGATATGATCATGCAGTTGTGCGAAGTGCAAAGGGTGTCAGAAGAACAAAAAATGAAAACACCTTAGGGAGCCTGAGGTAGCCGGGGAGAAAGTACGCACGCAGACGAGGAATGATTGGTGAACTTTTTTTTTTATTCTCAGACGTGACGCAAAATTTCGATATTTTTCCCTTTTTCTGGTGAAAATTTTCATGTTCTCAATGTAACCGGGTTGGTTGGCCAAAAGGTGTAGACAGTGTCTACTATATGTACACTGCGCCTGATGGAAAAGTAATATATAAAGTCTCAAAATTTTGATGAAAGGATTATGGTCATATCAGTTGAATGCATCGTTTTTTCCTCTTTGCGTGTGAATATATTGTGTTCTTTGTCCAATTTTCTTGTAAGTTAGCCCCGATTTTATACTTAGTGTTGCTCTGAGTTGCTTTTCATTCTTCATTGATATCCTTTTGCAAAAAACCTCTGACGCCGATTGATTTCATTGTATGGCGCGGATGTGGAATCACTGACTCGGGATACATGGTACTAAAGACCAGGAACTCAACTTGTTGGTAATGGTCAGACTCAGGACTTTGTTTAAGTCGAGCACCCTAAGCTTGAATTGGGACTACTGATTCAGAAAAAGGTATCGGGTATTGGCTTTCGGAAATAAACCTATCGCATAGTTTCCTTGTGGATTATCGTCCTCGAAAAACCCTCAATATCAAAAACATTTCGAAAGTCGACGATCGATGATATCATTTCTTTCTTCATTAGCACTTTCTCCTTTAGCCTTTTTCCAATGTCGAAGGGGTCGGTCATCGGTGATATCCTTGGTGATGCTTGTCATGAAAGAAAACTCTCGTTTTCTGACGTGGATGAATATCAACACTCGACTACTTCGGTTCTCTCGAGTGATTTTCTTTCACGTTTAATCCTTTCCAATTCTGAAATTGGACACGTTGGGTGAACCGTTTTAGTTTTTGATTCTTATTTAGAAGTTAAATCTTTTAAGTCGTGGATTTTCATTGTTTTAAGAAAACCTTTAAAGACTTAATGATATTCGAAATGGTAAGCAAATGCAACATTTTTCCACAATGAAGACAAATCATACAATGCAAAAAGATCAAGTGGTACCCAAAAACTAAAATTTGACATGGAATTTTTAGGGTGTGTTGAGTGCTCAAAAAATGGTGACTTACTTGGTGAAATCATAATCTCTGTTCTTCCTCCAGGCTCAGCTGATACGAAAGTTGGTGGAGAACTTAACTAGTTTTAAATCAGAGACTCTTTTATCCTTTCATTTGAAATTATTCAATTGATTCTTATGGGTCTGCCTATGGGGTTTTCCACCTTTATTCTTCCTTCGTTTCCTGTAACCCTAACTCATTCCCCTTTTTGAAAAAATCTAGTAAAGTATTCACTGGCATGAAGCCTTTAGTTACCTTTAATCACTTGCTACGATGTTTCTTCGCTTCTAGTGAGCGTCCATAGCCCCGATAGAGTCACCCCAATATCATAGACCTTGCTCCACTGCTAGCGAGCATCCATAGCCCCGATGGAGTTATCCGCATACCCTCTCCTACTGTTCACTCATTTGATAAAGTCAATTTTATTTCGGTAGGATTCCCTGAGCAAGTGAGAGAGGATGACCTCTGTTTAATTTGCAAAGTGTGATGGTTAAGGTGAATCCTTTTCTAGATTCGTCTTCGGGGTTCATGTAGTCCCTTCCATCTTTCCTTCTTTCCCTTAAGGTATTACCAAACCACTAAGCAGACACTTCTGACATTTCTCCAAATCTGTTCATCTGTGCAGGTTAGATAGAGAGCCCCTCGAAACAATTGCAAGTTCCCCAATGTTTCTTGTGTTTCTATGTGAGGGATGAGTTAGGAACAAAGTTCGCTATGTCGCATGACCTGAGGTCAACCATTGTCTTTCTAAAAACAATATTCAAAATCACAGAATTCCAAAATAAAAACAAAACAACAAAAATGCATTTCACAATCATGAAAACACGCATACAAAACATTTTTTTTTTCTTTTTTTTAATTGGAAATATTGTTTTAGGGATTGACCATTTACTGGGAGGGAGTCAAGTTTCCCCCTTAGATTATGCAATCGATAAGTGCCTTCCCCAATATTCTCAGCCTCCTGGAAAGGTCCAAGCCACAGATTCTAAAACTTAGAATGCTTCCCTTTTGGATCGTTTACCCTGTCCCATTTTAGGACTAAGTGTCCTACTTCAAAATTCTTCTCTTTAGCCTTATGCTTATCAAACCATCTGTTCACTATCTATTGGTGGGCTATGAATTTTGACTTATCATTTCCCCTTTCTTCTTCTAGCATGAGCAAAGTGTCAATTCTTTTTTTTCTGACCGATGTAGGCTCCCCTTTGGAATCTTGGGATAGTTGAAGAGATGGAAGATAAAGCCCATTTGGGAGAATGGATTCCTGCCCATAAACCAGAAAGTATGAGGAATTTCCTATAGCTTCCTTGGGTGTGACCCTATCGGCCCATAGATCATTATGGAGTATATTACTCCGATTCCTTTGGTTGTTTGGAACCGTCTTCTTTAATATTCTCACTAGGTTCTTATTAGTTGATTATGCCATCCCATTTCCCTATGGATAATAATTTGCAGAGCACCTAATCATGATTCCTTTGGCCAGAGAAAACTCTATCAATAGGGTGGAAGAAAAATAAGTTGCATTATCAAAAAATAGGATAGAAGGGACACCAAACCTTGTGATTAGTTGTTGTTCTATGAATTGGATCACCACCTTCTCATTTACATGAGCCAGAGGGATGGCCTCTACCCATTTCATGAAGTAATCGGTGGCTGTAAGAATGTACTTGTGTTGTTTTGAAGAAATGGGTGTAATTTCTCCTATGATATCTAACCCCCGTTACTCAAAAGGCCTAGAGATAGTCACTGGTTGGAGTGGGACTGTCACTCTCTTCTCCCTCCCAACACTTATTTGGAAAGTTTTAAAACTTCTAGCATATGTGTGAGCATATTTGATCAAGGTGGGCCAATAATACCCATCTCTCAGTATCTTATGAGAGGTGGTGTTTCCTACGAAATGTCCACTGACAAGGCCATCATGGAGATCCTTCAGAAATTTGTCTACATCTTCACGTTCGAGACATCTTAATAGTACCCCATCATAATTAACCCATAAGAGTACTAATTTTATGAGGTGATATTGTGCAGATTTTAACTTGAGATCTCTCCTTTCCCTAGGGTTGATATTTTCAGGACAAGTCCCATGGTGTAGGAGATAAGTTAGCTTCCCATACCAAGACTCTTATCCTGGGGAGATGTTTGAAAATTTGTCACACCATAATGCCATTTCATTTTCCCACCCAGAATCTTCATTTACTTGGTCCTGGGCTTCGACTGTGAGCTTGCATAACCCTTTCCCTTTAAATAGTTTGGCAGGTTTTATATCTAGATCAATTTCTTTAACTATTTCCATCCATTTCCATCTTCATTCCCCCATCTCATGTTGAGTGAATAAGGATCAAACCGCAGGGTGAGGCACGATTACTTTGGTGTGGTTCTTGAGGATGTAAGACCTGAAGTGTTTTACTGCTTTATAAACTACATAAGCATGTTTATCTACGGCAAGATAATTTAGTTCGGATCCTTGGAGGTTAGTGCTCATGAACGACATCAAGGCCTCGTTGTTTTCATCATCCTTCTGAGTCAATACCACAACTAACGATTGGTCGGAGGAAAGAGTATAGAGGAAGAAATCTCTATTGAAATTGAGATTTTGTAACATGGGGGCTTGAGATATAGCAGTTTTGATGTTGTTGAAATAATGCTTTCATTCATCATCCCACTTGAATTCAACATATTTACGAATCATCTTTTCTAAGGGTTTGATAGTTTCCGCGAAATCAGGAATGAATTTCCTTACGAAATTGATTTGTCCTAAAAAAGACTGCATACCTTTCGTGTTCTGAGGAAACATGAGTTGAGCTATGGCTTTAATCCTTTCTGGGTCTATGTGAATGCCTTCTTGAGATATAATGTGGCCTAGCATCTTACCTTCCATGACATTGGTAATAGTTTTCTTAGGATTTAAGGATATACAATATTTCCTACACCTTTCGAAAATCTGAGTTAAGTGTTGGATGTGCTCTAGTCTATTCTTTGAATACACAGTTACGTCGTCTAGGTACACTACCGCACACTTGTTGATTAGTCCCTGAAATGCTATGTCCATGGCCCTTTGGAGGGTCGCTCCTGTGTTGATTAACCCAAAAGGCATGCGTTTATAAGCGAAGGTTCCCCACTTGATTCAGAAGGTAGTTTTCAAACAATCTTCCTCTGAAACCAGGACTTGGTTGTAACCTGAGAAACCATCCAGTAGAGAGAAAATATATGAGACAAACACGGTCTGTAGGAGTTGCTCCATTGGCAGGACTGGGTAATTGTCCTTTTCTGAATCTCTATTGAGGTTCCTAAAATCTATGCATAAGAAGATTTCTCCAGACTTATTCCTCACAGGGACCAGATTTGCTACCCACACAAAATCCCTAACCTAGAAGATGATTTTGGCATCTAAACGTTTCTTGAATTCTTGATACATGAGAGGTTCCAGGGATGGGTGATACTTTTAGAGCTTATGTTGGAAGGGTTTCACTTCATGTTTTAACGGGATAGTGTGTTGAATGATGTGGGTATCATAAGTTTTTAGATCTCGATAGGACCATGCAAATACATTTTGATATTGTCTAAATAGTTTGAGATAATTCTTCCTTTCCTCCTTAGATATAGTCGTGCCGAGATTTATATTCTTTGGGTTTTCCAGGGTTTCGAGATTTATAGTTTCATGCAGGGGACAAGAGCTACCAGGATTTGCATTTTTAGGTCCCTTAAATCATTCCTTCAGGTCAGAAATATTTTCCGAATTGGCTATCTCTTTCAGGATTGTGTGAGACTTTGATTTGTCAATAGGTTGACCTGTATGAGGCTCAGTTCCTGTTGATTGTTGCTATAATACTTCATCGTTAATAGCTAAGTATTTGAAATTGTCTTAGTTAGTTAGGAAGTTTATGATCTGTTCATCCCCTTCAAAGAATTTCCAATTAGAAATATTGTTGGGCACCGATGGTTTGTAGAGTAGATCCACAATGAACTGGAAAGCTTCATAATCTTCTAACGGTGATAGCCTTGAATCAGTTGTGGCTAGGGAATCAACAAGGATATTCTTTTCTCTAGGGATCGCTATGATGTTGAAAGCTTCAAAATGCTCTATTAACCTATGCACTTCTTGTTGATAATTATTTAGGTGTGGGGAAATGCAATGTATAGTATTCCTTACTTGTCTAACGATAATCTCAGAGTCTCTGAAAGCCTTCAATTCTTTGACATTTAATTCTATGGTTTACTTTAACCCTTGTACCATATCTTCGTACTCGGCGGTGTTTTTGGTGCATTCAAATTCTAATCTATGGGATAGGAAATGGCGTTTACCTTTTGGATCAACATGGATGCACCCTGCCCCAGATCCTTCCTATAACTTAGATCCATCAATTTATATGGTCCAAATTTGTTAAAGTAGGTTATCCAATCCTCCTTTTTTATTACCTTCTTGCTCCCCTATCTGTTTTTTCGTGATTTCTAGCACAGGTTCTTGACAGAAGAGGTTTTCCTCTGTCAGTATCGATGATTTATATTGAAACACCATTTCGGAGTTTTGAGTGAGAGGAACATCGGATAAGAGGGGGGAAAATTTCTCGAAGTAGGAATCGTAGGAATAATTGCCTAGCACAGGGAAATTTGTCGATGAGGGTTCGTTCAAGGTTTCTAGGTTAGTGATGGTATGTTTTAGATACCTTTCCATATCAATTCTGATCATATTTTTGTATCCCTTCAGTGGTAGCCAAAGGTGTTCCTAGTATGTACTAAAGTATCTGTTAAATTCTCAGACCAATCTCAACTTAGTTTTCCCTTCTTATCTTATGAGCAGGTATTCAAATTTGGTTTATTTACTAGATCTGTGGGAGTTAGATTTCTTTCCTGATCATTTCTTGTTGTAGAGTTTTCTACTGATTTCAAAGCTTGTAGTAGAAAGTCCTTTTGCTAAGGGATTCTACATATGTCCATAACTGACATATTAGCCTTTAACTTCGTCAAATCTTCAACTATGTTGTAATCCATTTTGGGAGATTCCCGAGTATGGATGTTAATAGGGTTATTATAGGGAGCAAAAGGTGCTTTCAGGTGATCAGGATTTGACCTTTCCCCTGAGATTTGAGTGGTAGTAGGATCCTTTGAGACAGGAGGACATTTACTTCTCGTTTTCACAACCGAGATCTCTGTGGGTGGTTCTTGAAACTCGAATAGGTTTTCGGAAGGCATGATCAGGTCTAGATCTCATATCAGCATGGTTGTATCTTATGGTGGATCAATCCTCGGTTAGCAACATTCATAACTGAACTTATTAGTTTTTCGTTCAGGGAGACTTCGTCTAGAAACCAATTGGACATCAAATTCATGCCATGCACCTATTGACAAAAATATCTCTCGGAGTGGTTTTCCTGGTGATAAGTATAGAAATAATTACATGCTACATTCCCTAGATCGATATTTAAGTTAGTTGGGGAAGGTTCAATTGATTTGAATGGTGGGTTCCTTTTAAAGAAAGGCTTATAGGGCCTTTGGCCTTGGTTTCCCTCCCCTACATTTCTCTTCATGTCTATGATCTCATTTGATAATTTATTAACCATGCATTGTAGATCTTCTATTTCTCCATTACCCTTGCCAGGAGTCTATTATGCTTATTTCCCTGGCGGTCTAGTCAAAAGGAGTCCTCTCCTGGGAGGAGGTTGAAATTATTTCTTAACTAAAGAGACATTTCCTTCTTTACACCCTTTCATCTGGAATTCTATCATTTTGGCTTCTTCAAAATTCTCAGCCAGGGTTCGTTTGGCAACCCTATTCACAAACATGGAAATAGAAGTTGGGAGAGCATTAGCATAAACTTTAATTTGCAAATCCCAAGTTGGTTTATCTTCGGGATGAAACTTGTTTAAGATGGTCGTGAATCTTTGATGGAAATATTTGACCCTTTCCTTCGAACGCATGGTGGAGGCAAACAACTCAGCCATCAAAGCTCTCGTAGTAGTCTCCTCTGCAAATGTATCTAGAAAATCTTTCTGGAACTTCGTCCAGCTAGTTATAGATCCTATCGGTAAATTAAAATACCATGTGGAAGATGAATTCTCATACATATAGGGGAAAATCCTACATACTATGTCTTCATGTTGGACATTCATGAGTCAAATCGCTAGTATGAATTTCTTGATATGGTCTTCAGGCAATCCTGAAGTCTCGGGGTCGAATTTAGGAAGTAACTTCTTCAGGTGTCAGGGAAGATTATGCACTCGCCTTGGGATGGAAAAAGAATCTCTGACCAAGAAAGGTTGATTGTTCTGAGGTGGTTTCCCCCCTTCTTCATCATGGTCGTTGTTATCTTCCATATCTTCGGATTTTGATTTAAACTCCTCCTCTTCCGAAAAATTGTCTGGTTTAGAGACGTCGTCGGATGGCGTTTCAGGGATCATATTAAGAGGATGTTCAATATTGGTGATTGAGAAATCTATTAGGTCTTCTAACGTGTGCACAAAAACCTCATCAAGAGTATTGACCACTGGTGTGCTTATTTTTTTCTTGAAGGAAGTATCGGGGCTAAAGACAACGTGATGATTTGTCGGGCATATGCTCTTGTGATTCTTCTGAATTGATTTAATTTCTCATGAGGAAGAGCGTAAGGTATATTAGGGAACAAGCATTCTTCATCGTTCTGTGGTGAATCACTCTTTTTAGGAGTACTTAGTGTGTGTGGGTTTTCTTGGGAATCACTAGCCATGCATGTGGGTTGTTTTGAATCTACAAGTTGTCTGAAATATTATATGAAATATATACTCAACCATTCATTATTCAGGCCCTCCTTCTAGCACCAATTCCGTTGATAGGTCCTAGATCCCTTTAATTCCAAAATAGGAACCAAACCCACCCTCGAGTTCCAATTAGACTCTGTAGCATTTAATAGTGGAATGGTTCTCCAGATCTTGCGATCCAGCCAATTTATCGATGGGCTCTATGTTTTCTTGTGAAGACTCCTCCTTTAGTTTGGACTTTCTCTTTTTGTATTTTCTCTTAGGTGGGACCGATATGAGATGTAAGCCGGTATAAACCAACTTGAAAAAAAAAAGGATTAAGTTTAACTACTGGGGAAGAGGCTGAGCTTGGGATAACCCACTACTCAAGCATGCAGATGACAATTTTATACCACGGGCCTGGTACTAATACGTTAACCATGTGATCATCTAATTACTGTATGAGATAATAATTATCAGAAAGAAAACACATATGAGATAAGATAACGGCAAGAAAAATAATTCACCTACTCTAATCATCCATCACATAATAACACAATGATTCATCTTCATCATAAAGAAAAGAATTGTAAAATATTGCATCAGATAACTTAACAATAGATTCAATAGCTCTTACTCATTAGAGCATCCATTCATGAAATGAGATAGGAAATAGTTCTTCTCCACATCCAATCACACCTGCAGTTGATGAAAACATAACTTGTCTTTGGTCCATAAGGACTTCTCAGTTAAAGCTAGCTTGGAAATAGTTCTTAACAAACCAAAAAAGAGTTTCTTGCAACAACCATCGACCTCTAACTAATTGGTCGATGTTCTTATTTATAACATAAAATTCAACTGAAAATAATAGCTAATTGTAGATAAGTAAAAAAAAATTAAAATGTCGCGTTATCTTCTAATAGTTTTTCTAACAGACAACTCAATATATCACTTCAAAGGATGACTTTTCTAATACTCCGACCAACTGATGAACAACTCCTCGCAGGTTTGGAAGTATGGAAATATGTGATGTTCTATCAGGGCCGCGTAAAATTCTATGATCTCCACCGCATGCATCTGATACTTGATCAGACTAGCACTTAATTGTTGAAGCACAGCCCCAGCTATGATCGGATGTTCGAGAAATTGTTTCACTTGTCCTGGCCCTGTGTCGGTCACATTTTCTAGTCTTTCAGCCAATGAAGAATCTTGCTTGATGTGCGATTCGACTATGTCATGCAATTCGATGAAGTCGTTGGGTGTGCCGAAATCAGGCAGTCCGATATCTTTCATCACCTTGTTGATTTTCGGACCCAGTTTCTCTTGGATTCCTCGGCAAAGTTACGAAGCCAATTTTTCTCGATAGTCGGAGGGATATTTCCTGTAAATCTTGCTAAGCCTGGTTGTTTGATACTTATGTGATCTATGAAACTTTTTGAATTACCTGCACCATCTCTGTTAGCGCTGTCATTTTTCTTCAGTTAGGGTGGGTTACATCCGCGTGCCACAACATGAAAGATCAGGTACGTAAAACATGAGAGTCAAAGTCACTCCAATGGTTGGTTGGCCCTTGGGGTCGAGAAAGGATGTCAGAGCCTAACATGTGCCTAAAGTATGAGTAAGGTCCAAAAGAGTCAGATATTTTCATAAGGGAAGTCGTTAAACACTTTAGGTCGAGGCAAGTTGCTCAAACCAAAGTCGCATCAGCAAGTGCATCAACCATCATCAACTCATTATGGAGGCTGGGGAATTAAAATCAAATGTTGGTGATCATACTGCACATCCTTTGAAACTCCTATTGGTTGCATCTCACATGGCCCGGATCATACCCGTCACGTGGATGTGGCACAAAAATTATTTAAAACATCCCTAGAGGTGTTAGCACCACAAGGTCGTGAAGGGAACGCAACCTAGATCAAGAGGCAGATTTAGGAAGCACAAGATACGATCGTGCAATTGCATGAAGTGCAAAGGGTGTCGAAAGAACAAAAGATGAAAACACCTCAGGGAGCATGAGGTAATCGGGGAGAAATTTTGTGTGCAGAAGAGGCATGATTGGTGAACTTTGTTTTGTATTCTCAGAGGTGACACATAATTTTGATAGTTCTCCCTTTTTCTTGTGAAAAATTTCATGTTCACAATGTAATGAGGTTGGTTGGACAAAAGGTGTAGAAAGTGTCTTCTATATGTAACCTGAGCCTGATGGAAAACTAATATATAACGTCTCAAAATTTTGACGAAAGGATTATGGTTATAGCAGTTGAATGCATCGTTTTTTCCTCTTTGCGTGTGAATCTACTATGTTCTTTGGCCAATTTTCTTATAGGTTAGCCCCGATTTTATACTTAGTGTTTCTCCGAGTTACTTTGCATTCTTCGTTGATATCCTTTTGCAAAAAACCTTCGACACTGATTGATTTCATTGTATAATGCTGACGTGGCATCACTGACTCGGGATACATGGTACTTAAGACCGGGAACTCAGCTCGTGAGTAATGGTCAGACTCAGGACTTTGTTTAATTCGAGCACTCTAATATTGACTTGGGACTGTCGATGCCGAAAAAGGAATCAGCGATCGACTTTCATAAATAAACCTATCGTGTAGTTTCCTTGTGGCTTATCATCCTTGAAAAAACCCCGATACCGAAAACGTTTCGAAAGTCGGCGATCGACGATATCATTTCTTTCTTTATTAGCTCTTACTCCTTTAGCTTTTTGTCGATGCAGAAGGGGTCAATCATCGGAGATATCCTTGGTGATTATTGTTGTGAAATAAAACTCTCGTCTGTCAACACCGACAAAGATCGACACTTGGCTACTTTGGTTCTCTCGAGTGATTTTCTTTCACGCTTAATCCTTTCCGATTCCGAAATTGGATGCATCGGGCGAAACATTTTAGTTGTTGATTCTTATTCATAAGTTAAATATTTTAAGTGGTGGATTTTCATAGTTTTAAGAAAACCTTTAAAGACTTAATGAGATTCTAAATGGTAATAAAACGCAACATTTTTCACAATCAAGACAAATCAAAAAATGCAAAAAGATCAAGTGGTACCCAAAAAGTAAAATTTGACATGGGCTTTTTAGGGTGTGTTGAGTGCTCAACAAGGATGATTTTAAGGATGGAAATTTATTTTAAAATGTAGAAATCTTGGGGATGGCGAATCTTAATAATAATTCATATGCCAACTATAAAATGTTGGCAATAGTTTTGTAAAAATGCTCAAATTCCTAAGGATTTTGCATAGTTTGCATAAAATTTTGGCGATTTTAAAGGTAAAATAATTTTATCCTATAGAATTTGGGTGAATCATTTTTAGAATAGCGAATATTTTTTGGGGAAAAACCATGGAAAATTATCCCATGAGTGAAATTTAGCCCCTAAAATCATCCTTGGTGCTCAACACCAAGCTCATTTTTTTTCCTTGACGTACCCATTGGGTGCATGATCCAAATTCAATAGTTTACAAGAAACATTATTGTTTCATATTCCTTGTTTTCACTCACCCTCCAGGCCCAGGCTCAGGAAACCCCTTCTCTGCTATACAGTCCCTCGAGTGATCCATATTTCCTTGCCAAGGTTTTCTCGCACAGGAAGAACTACCCACCGTGTGCATGATCCCGATCAATAGTTTACAAGAACTATTAAGGTCTCCTCTTCCTTGTGGTCACTCACCCTCTAGGCCCAGGCTCAGGCATCCCCTTCTCTTTTATACAGTCCCTCGGGTGATCCATCTTGCGTTTCCAAGGTTTTCTCTCACAAGAAGAACTCAAGAGACTCTATCAAGTCTTGCAGTCCAGGCGTCCCTAAAACTTTCTCTGTCAAGGTGTCCCTCCAGCTTGTGTTACCTCAACACAATATATTCTAGGCGATCATGGCTTACCACGGTGTCCTCATGGCTCAGCAGTATCCATTTTTCATTCTTTTACATCTTGATAGCCTTCCATCTCATCTAAAGTTAGGGACAAAGGTTACTTTCCTTCTACCGACTCAATCATAGATAGGGATGAAGGTTATTCTACTTCTCCCGAGTCAGTATTTATTTCATGTGATCAGATTATACTCTTTCTCACTCGTATCACAAACATATAAAAATTCACGAGACATCATCATAAATTTAAAATTCAAAATTTTCTTGTAAATCTGTGACCCACAGATATCCAAGTTCCACATTTTGTTTCCATATTTGTTTCGCACAAGAAACAGATTCATAATTATGGGAATTTTCTTCCCATAGCGGTTTGGATCAGTAGACAACTGGTATTCCTTATGGCTTACAATGCTGCCATATTCAAGACTTATTTTCTTCATTCACTTTCAACTTCAATCAACCAAACAAATTGTTAGTTTCCATGCAAATACATTTTATTGCACCTTTATAACGTCATCACAAACAATTTCAGAATTGTGCAAATTAACAATCAAATTCACTTTCTCAGAAAGGAAATACCATTCCTTGAATTTTGGCTCAGTAGGCAATTGGTCTTCATTATGGGCTTACAATACTGCCATATCCAAGACCCATTTCCTCCTGCAATTTAAACATTCCCCAGCCAAACAAATTGTTAGGTTTCATCCACATTACCTTTTCAAAATCAAGCATACTAACAGTCCAACTCATTTTCATCTATTCAATGATACAAAGAAAAAGGATACATCATCCCTTACCTATGAATCATTTCAACCTACCAAATTTTTCATAATGTAATTCAAATATCAATTGACCTTAATGAATGTGCCAACATTCGTGGCCACATTCATATCCAATGCACCTTTGCATTGATTTTAAGTTTCCCACACTTCACGACAAGTACTTTGTCATGGTGCGTTGGAGCTTAGAAAAACTTTTCACCATATCGTTTATTCATTCTCATTCATTTTTACAGCAAGACTATGCTTCCGTCTACAGGATGATCACGATTCCGAAATGAGTACACATGAAACTCAAAAGTTTCATATGAATGACTTTAAGCATTCTTCCTCCATTAATAACCAGGGTGCCAACACTCATGGCCACCCATATTAGTTTTCCTTCAATGCTTACATAATGTAAGAAAAACATTGGAAGGTCCTCCTTTATTACTGAAAAATCTATTATGTTATCACATAAACTTGTCGGAGTCTTGTGAATCTGGGGTTTTTCCTAAGTCTGTAATGTTTCCTGTCTCTTCTCCTTTTGCAGACCCAATCATAATGTTTTTTTCCTTTCGGCTTATAGCTTTCTTCTTTTGCGTGCCTGAGAGGTGTCGGCCCTAAGCCTTTCTATTTTCTCTAAGGTCGATAACTTCTCTCTCCTTGTCTTTGTCACTGATCCTTTTTCCTTCCCAAGCCCTCAGCCAGTCATCCAAATATTTGTTTACAGAGGCCGCATCCATAAGCACAATCCCAACACTTAGAGCAGTCTGATATAGCCTTGAATCAAGAAATCAAGTTCAGTTTGGCGGAGGAAATTTCATTTCGAAGTTTAGATATTTATCAACGACAAAGTATAAGCACAGGAATCAGGAGTTTGAAGCATTGTTGAAGTTATTTGTAAAAGATTTGAATCCTTAAAACCCAAAATCAGCAGGAGCAGTCCAATCCAGCAGGACATGTGGCACCAGATCCAAACCAAAGAGAAAGTCATTTCGGGAAAACCAAAGTAAGGAGTGCGGAGATTTTCCGAGTCCCGAAATTTCGAGGTCCAAAAATGTCGATATTCATATGGGTCATCCAATCCAAAGGGGATGCGTTGCACCTTATATAAGAGATCACGATTTCAGGACTCAGAGATTTGAGCATGGAGCACAACACAGAGTCGTGAAATGCGAAATCATGAAGCTCATGGGAATTGGGCCTGTGTTGACTACCCACATTCATATGGAAAGAGGGGATATAAAGAAGGGAATGAGCCTATTGGGTGTCCAACGACTAAGGTTATTTGGGGAGATGATCATGGTCATCAAATTCGAAGTAGGTCCGAACATCCATCTGGATGGGCCATTTCACAAGTTCAAGTATAGAGATATTTGGAATCAAGTGGAGTGAATATTCCTGAAATGTGAAGTACTGAAATTTCATGAAATGAAGCCTCAGGCCGTGACCCTAGGTCACATGAAGCAATGCAAAGGAGCCACTCCAGAAGCCGAGGGCACCCTTATTTTCATAGGGGAATACCTATGTGGTCTTAAGGCACTGATATTGACTTGAAGGAGTCGTGAACATATCCTGGAGCATTCATGGGTGTCAGGTTTCATCCCGATCCCAATGGAAGTAGTTAATGGAAATGGGGAAGGTGGTTGAAACCTCGTTTCACCCCATAAATGGAAAGCATGGAAAAGTTGGCCATGGAGGTAGACTGTGAGCCCAAAGTTCCTTTGTCAATGAATTCTCCTGCAAAGACCATACTAGTCTGAGATCGCATCTGACAAAAGAATGCAGGTGTAGAATGGTAGAAGAGATGCAGACACAAATATTTGATTGCAGTATCCAGGTCACACCCTTGGTGATGGAAAGTTGTTCTGAGTATAAATACTCAATTTTGACATTTTGTTAAGGTCGGTGGTTGAGCTAAGATCTTGTATTGTAAACTTTTAATGAAGTCATTGGTTCTTTGGTTATGTGTTTCCATTTGAGACTTCTTGTTTAATGACATACAATTTATTTCTCCATGTCTTATGCTTCTGATATTGAATATTCATGCATGGGTGATCCAGTCGAGTTGTTGTGACTGTATTGTAATGTATGTTTGATTGTAATATTGTTATGACGTTTTCAGTTTCCTGAATTTTTGGGTTCAAGAGAATATTGTATTCGAATATTTTCCTCCTTAGGTTGATGGAAGACCTGATGTCAATAGAAGACCTATACATTTCCTCACCAGTTCTTCCCCCAAGTCACCCTTTACTACAATTTACTGACTAAAGTTAAATCAAGACCTCACTTGCTCATGCATTGTCTGGTCCAGATTTCTAAGTTAAAGCAATATTTTCTTGAGTATACATCCATTTGACCCCCTTTAATTTATTCATAGTGACATACAAACTAATGGGTATTGGGATTACCTCTTCCATAATCCAGAGGTGACTTCTGGTTCTAACATTTCTGGCACCGTTGTTGGGGACGAATTGAAGATTTTCCCTAGGATAGAACGACAAATATTATTGATTCTGAAGGTGCATCAGAACTCAGTACCATTGAAGATTTCGAATTGCACCTGACAAATCCATTGTCTAGAGACTCTAGTGGTCCAACTCTACTATTTTAGCTTCCTCTGAAAGGCATACACACGAGGTATCACCCACAACTACCTCTAGCCACACCTAAAGATGACCCAGAGAAAATTATCAGAAAAGGAAAGACCCCTCAAGAAGGTACTTCAATTGCTGAACCAGGTGATTATGGTAATTTTCATCGTCCTCCCTCTGAAGCTCCATTAGCTACTTCTCATACTCTTATTATATCTTCTGTTGGAGTTTATAGAGCCTTAAATTTTGGTATTTTTCCTATTTTTTTCTCCTCCCTTGGCCTTGGTTTGGAAGGAGAAAGTTTTGACACTCTCGTCTCTGCTAAAGTTGTTCCCTAGATCAGACCTAGGACCTTAAGATATTTTCCCACTCCAAGTTTTACTATCCCTTCCCCTATCAGAGTTGTTGTAGGAGAAGCCTCTTTTCCTACCAGTTCTGCTACCTTTTTCCCTAGAAATACATTTCCAGTCTCACCTATCCGAACTCCATATCCACTTGCTTCTCCTCCCATTCACACTCCAATGGTAGGAGAAAATCCCACCAGAACTAGAATGGAAGCTATAATAGATACTAGGTATTACCCTCTTGTTTTTCCTCATCCTCTGAATGCCCTCCTGAAAGATGACTACCTTAAGTAGATACCTAAGTTCATGGGTGAGAGAGATATAACCGCAAAATCACATATTGAAGCCTTTTATAGTTTTAGAGATAATCATGCCATAGAAAATGAAGATGTATGGATGAGGATATTTGTTCATAGCCTCAATGGTGAAGCTATGAAAGAAGAAGAGGGAAAGAAGAAGAGGGAGGTATGAAGTTTCAACCTCTGGTTCCTCTACTGTCCATCCTCAAGTTGATGAACTTACTAAATTAGTAAAATATATGTTTGCTGAGATGGAGAAGTTGAAGCTTGAAGGAATATAAAACTATAGAAATCCACAAAATGTTGACAATAGAGGTAGCTTCAGGAGACCTAACAATGCTCCTTAGATATTCCAAGAGAGCATAGGAATAGAGATATAAATTATCAAAACATCCAGACCCCTCTCCAAAATAATCTTGTCACGGATGATGAAGGTGAGAATGAGGACCTTGATCTTGAAATCCACTGCCTTGGAGATACCTCCTCCTTTCCTCATTTGACTCAATCTGCATACGAGGAATCTTTCATGGACAACCAACTTAATGAGTTGAGTAAAGGATACAAGGCCAACAATATCCCAAACAGCTATAATCTGAGGTCCAATAAGAAATAAGGAAAGCCCGATGTTCCTGAGAAACCTACCAGAGTAGAGAAGCTTGCTAAAGATATAGCAGACAACAACAAAGGTAAGAAATCACAAGCACCCTCTCCAGTAATTAAATTTCCTAGTCCATAAGTGAAATAAATTCTAAAGCCCCCTCCCTCTTTTAATTTTGACCATGAAATTCAAATAATTAGAATCTTTATACCCCTTTTTGAGCTGGTCAAACATGAAGACTTCAGAAGGTGCCTCTCCAAAATGTTGTAGCCTGAACCTTTCTCTCACTCCACAAAATCAGTCAATTTGAAAGATGAAAAGCCAACAATTATCTTAGGTCCTTTAGTAGAATACATAGATGACTCATATCCTCCCTTCTATACCTCACTGAACATACATGACAAGGTGTTGCACAAATGTTTGATGGATTCAGGGGCATCTCACAATATTATGCCTAAGATTGTTATGGAAGAGCTTGGTCTGGAGATTACAAAATCCTACCACGACCTGTATTATTTCAACTCCAGGAAGGTCAAGCTCCTTGGGGTTATCAAATACTTGGACGTATCTTTGTTCCAGCTACCAATGAAAAGAGTGATCATGGACATCGTGGTAGCCGATGTTCCCCCTAAGTTCAGTATGCTTCTATCTAGATCTTGGATAAAAATACTAGGGGGAACATTGCATATGGACCTCACCTACACTACCATTCTGGTGTTTGGGGGTGAGCAAAGGAGACTTTACAGGGAAGCTCAGTTGACCTACATTATTAGTGATGAAGAAAACCCCAAGAACCATCCTATATTTTCTCTTGACATAGATTTGGGATCTAGAGTGTTGCAACTCACCGATGCTCCTGAACCTCCTCTGGAAATAAAAAAATTGACCTATTACCTTTTGTGAAAATTCCCCTCCTATCACCTCTGTGTGGAAAATGTTCTTTGATGGAGCCTCTTCTAAGGATGGTGCTAGTGTTGGAGTGGTTCTTTTTTCTCCTACTCAAGAGACAGTATCTCTTTCCTACAAGTTAGAATTCGAAGCTACCAATAATTTGGCAGAGTATGAAGCTCACGTTTTAGTTATGAGGGCTGCAAAAGACATGGGAATTGAAGAGATCTAAGTATTTGGGGATGATAAGTTAATTGTCCTTCAAGTCAGGAAGCTCAACCAAGCTAAGCACCCTAAGCTAAGAAATTATAGAAATGAAGTGTGGGACTTTATTGACAATTTTTTCCTAGCTTTCAACATTTATTTTATTCCAAGAGAGAAAAACATCGTGGTTGATTCTCTAGTTGTTTCAACAAGAAATTTCAGAGTCCCTTTTCCACCAAAGCTCAAGTATGATGTAGAAGTAAATTACAGACCCTCTATCCCTGACAATGTCAAGCATTGGAACGTATATGAGGATGATCTTGAGATCAAAAGATTCCTTGAGACTGTTGATGAGTTCTATGCGCTACATGTTAATCAAGATCAGGATTCTGAAAGTAATCCTCATACTGATTGTTTCCTTAACAAAATCGATAATCACCATATTGTTCAGTTTCCTAGCAATCACATTTTGAAGGGACTATTTCCTTTGGAAAGACTATTTGACAAAAATGATGTGGAAGTGAAAGTTAAAGGATCGGATGATGATGCTGATGTAGCTGAATGCAACATTGGTATAGAGAAAGATCCAAAAATTTTCAAGTTGTCGAGCAGTCTGTCAAGGGAACAAAGGGTTGAATATGTTGATTTATTAAATCAGTTTGCTAATGTGTTTGCCTGGACTTATGAGGATCTTAAAACATACGACACAAGCATCATTGAGCATAAGATCTCACTAAAGGAGGAGGCAAAGCCATTTAGACAGAAACTGAGACAAATCAACCCTATGTTGTTTCCTATCATGGAGAAAGAGGTAAATAATCTTTTAGATGCCCAAAACATCATTCCTTTGAGGTATTCTGAATGGGTGGCCAACTTGGTCCCAGTGAGAAAGAAGAGTGAAGAAATTAGACTCTGTGTTGATTTCAGGAATCTGAACAGAATCTCTAAGAAGGACAATTACCCTTTACCAAAGATGGAACACATATTGTTGAGGGTGACAGGTGCATCCAGGATCTCCATGATTGATGGATTTTCTGGCTACAATCAGATCTTTGTCCTTCTTAAAGACAGAGAAAAGACAACCTTCACCACTCCTTGGGGCACATTCATATATGCCAAGATGCCCTTTGGATTGATGATCACAGGAGAAACTTTCCAACATGCTATGGAACTCACATTTATTGGGGAAAGGTATAAATTTGTAGTCATTTATATGGATGGCATTATAGTTTCCTCCAGGATTGATAAAGAACATTGTCATCATAAGAGAAAGTTATTCCAAAAATGCAAAAAAATTGGTCTCTCCCTGAATCCCAAGAAGTCATTGTTTGCTATGAAAGAGGGAAAATTACTGGGGCACATAGTATCGACTAAGGGATTAAACATTTATCCCATCAGGGTAGAAGCTATTCAAGCCTTATCACTTCCCAGATCCAAGAAAGAAGTTCAGTCCTTCCTAGGAAAAATCAATTTTTTGAGAAGGTTTGTTTCAAATTTTACTGAATTGGTGAAGCATATCACAACCATGCTCAGGAAGGGGAACAAAGTGTAATGGACTTTCGAGTCCAGATAATCCTTCAACCAAATCAAGAAGGAAATGACTGAAGCACCTGTGCTAAGAAGTCCTGATTATTCCAAGGATTTTCTGATTTTTTCCTTTGCTTCAATTGATACAGTGGCCTCTATTTTACTACAAAAGAATGATACAGAGCTGGAGCAACCTATTTATTTTTTAGCAGAGAACTAAGAGACGCAGAAGCCAGATATGACATCATAGAGAAGCAGGCCTATTCCTTGGTTAAATCCCTCAAAGCATTCAGAGTCTATGTTTTTCATTCGAGGATCATTGCATATGTTCCTTCAGCTACTGTGAAGGACATCCTCATCTTGCCTGACATAGATAGGAGGAGGAGTAAGTGGATTTCCAGAATCCTTGAATTTGATCTGGAAATAAAACCCACTAAGATATTCAAAGGCCAAGGTTTAGCCAAGTTGTTGGTTGAATATAATTTTAAATCTTTGGAGGTTAACTTCATCAACACTTGCTTAGAAAATCAACAGGATAAAGTGTTTGATAGGAGCCCTCAGGATAGCCCCCCATTGGCAGAATGTGCTTGGTACAAAGATATCATATATTTTATGCAAATGTTGTGACCTCTAGATGGAATGGGGAAGAGCAAGGCAAGAGCTTTAAATCTCAAAGTGATTAGATATTTCCTTATCGACTAAGAATTGTATTTGAAGGACCCTCTAGGAGTGATTTTGAGATGTTTAGACCCACAGGAAGCCGAAAGGATTATGTTTGATTTTCATGAAAACCTATGTGGGGGACATCACTTCCAGAGAACCACAGCCTACAAAATTATTAGGGCTGGATACTTCTGGCCTACTCTGTTCATTGATGTCTGTGCAAAAATCAGGGCTTGCATAAAATGTCAGAAATTATTTGGGAAGAAGCAACTCAAGTCTCTTCCATTGAATCCTGTAGAAGCAAATCAGGGCTTGCATCAAATGTCGGAAATTCTTTGGGAAGAAGCAACTCAAGTCTCTGCCATTGAATCCTGTAGAAGCTTCAGGACCCTTTCAGTAGTGGGGCCTAGACTTTATTGGGGAGATTCATCCTCCTTCGAGTGGTCAGCATAGATGGATCTTAACTACCGCCGATTACTTCACCAAATGGATAGAATTTATCCCCAGAAGGAGTGTTTATCACAAAGTAATCATTGGTTTTATTGAATATATTATAGCAAGGTTTGGTTTTCTGAAAAGGATTGTCACTGATAATGTTGCATCCTTTAAGGACGAGTGTTGGCACCAGGCCAAAGTGGAAAGAAGAACAATCATGGGAAAGAAAGCGTGCAGAAAAATGAAGTAACAACTGACAAAAGATCAGCATGCATGCATGAAAGAAAGCGTGCATAAAGGAAAGCGATAGCTGGAGGAAGAACAACACGTGCATGAGAGAAATACCTAACGTAAAAAGGGTTAGGGTTTTGGTAATACTCTATAAAATGGTTGAAGAGCTCGAAATGTATAAATAGAGATATGAAAGTATCATATAGAGTCTTTCATTGTTGTTGTAGTTAGTATTATTGTTGAATAATTGTTGTGGATGAATATTGTTATTGTATGTTGTATGAACCGATTTTGTAAGCTGTTGAGTAAAGGAGATACGAGAAAAGATAGATCTGAGGATTAGACCACATGTTGTGGAGCCTGGTGCGATCTAGTTCGCCTCACATAGATCTTACCCAGTTTTGCGAAGAAGTGTAGACATGCGGTGCCAGAATTACAGAACTACCATAATAAAAGAGCCAAGAGACAAATCTTTGTGGACGTAACCCAGGAGGGGGTGAACCACGGTAATATTTGTGTAATGTGTTGAATATTTGCATGTCTCTACTTTCTTTCAGCAATTAATGGTTAAGTTTGATGAATGAGTTAATACATTATTGTAAGTATGCTTATACTATGTTGGAATTGAAACTGTGAAATATACATATGTGATTTAAAGGAGTAAGTAGTTTACCTTACAGCTCACGATACTCGGTTAAATCAGGAAAACCTCTATCCCCTACTATATTCGACGCTGTAAACTCTTGAGTCTTACAACTACCCATTTAAAGCTATCTCAGGTGAGACTGTGCAGTACCTTTTGGGTGATGTGTTGCCTTTTGGTTTACCAGGAGGGTCGATAGTTTTAGAGGCTTTGTTGGAATCCCGAATGACATGAACCCTGGGTCAATAACTTAGACAACCCGAGAAGGATTTAGTTATACCAAAAAATGGTTATGTTGTCATGTTAAGAGGAATAAGAAAGTACTGAGTAGATGAGATAGCATGGATAACAACCGAAGAGGAGGAACAGTAGAGCAATGAGTCATTAGAAGGGAATGCTGAGACCTTGGAACCCAACGAGAGAAGAAATCGAGAACTATTTGAGAACTAAAGAGCTAGAGTTTTCCTAGAAAGACAATAGGAACCCTAGAATCACACCGCGTATATACCTGGATAAATATGTATTTACAGATTTACACAAAATCTTTTTCTGTGATTTCCCACCTCTACTATAGGAGTGGATCTTAAGGTTAACGGATAACCACATGATGAACCGGATTCAATAGCTAGATTGGACTCTAGTACAAATCCAGCAGCTACAGTAGGTGAACAACAAATTCACCCGTGTCATGGAATTTTGGCTTGATAGTATTGTGGTAGGATTTATCACAGAATTTGCGGTAGACAGAGCAAAGTCATACAATGCAGCCAAGCAAGAGTTCCTACGAGGACCCAAAGGAAGGTACATTTGATCACCGTATACTTGTATCAAGATACTACTATATAACAAAGGTGTAATGACAATGGAATTAGACAACTATATGTCCATGCGTGCATGGGGGAAGGGGGGAAGCACTAACAGAGAAAGGAGAAATGGAAGGAGGGAACGATAAAGAAAAGAAGGAGGAGGAAACCTTGGGCCTGATCTTGATGGATGACGACCAACTTAAGTAGATCTTGGCGTCATCAGGAATGGCGCATAGTGGAGCACCCTACCAATATAAGGTGAATACTAAGAAGAGAATCGTAGCCGAGAGGGAACGCTTGGCCAGCAATGAGGAAGAGGTAGAGGATCTCCCGGCTGTGGAGAAGATTAAGGAAATCCTGTGTGCCACGTATGAGAGGAAAACAAGAGGCCCAAGAACAGGAGGAGAAGGAAGTCATCCCTTTCATATTAATTTCAGTGTGGAACCCATAAACCCATGTGCAACCAATACAACAAAGAGAACACCATTTCGATAACCAAAGTTTGGAGGAAGTCCAATAGCAGGAAGTACATCTACACAAGAAGTAATAACTGGAGGAGCCAGTTCAGGTAACCATAGTCAAATATATACATCGCGCAGAGGAGGGAGTAGCTTAGTATTCAGAATGGTAGGACATGATCCTACTATAAGATTATCAGAGTTTTGAGGAGAATCAACAGAAAACCCTGAAAATCATTTGTTCATTTGGGCAAAGATCTGGGAAGAAAAATAGATCACTGATGAATATACCAAACTCACGCAGCTAGCGATCATGCTAAGAGACCGCGCACTAGAATGGTACATGAGTCTAGACACGAACAATGTTCCCAGGATGACAAGGAAACTGGCCAACATTAAGAAGCTATTGATAAATGAGTTCCAGAAGCTGAGCTCATAGGATCAATACATGAATGAGATGATTGAAATAAGATAGAAACTAGGAGAATCGGTATGGGATATCGATCAAAAATTCAAGTGATTAAAAGGAAAGTTAAAATACCTTATGACTGATATGCAACATCGACACCTATTTGTCAACTCACTACTCCCACAGATAAAATATCCATTACGAAAAAAGAAATTTCAGATGCAGGCAGAGGCTTTGCAGGCAACCTTACAATTAGAAGAGAATCAGTACTAGCAGGCGGACCCGGCTATTGAAGAACTGAAGGAGGATCTGAAGAACTTAACATTTCATATGGACCAAAATAAGAACAAGGACACACGAGAAGTCATTTGGTGCACTACCTGTAGGACAGAAGGACACCATAAGAATGAATGTCCAACATTCACACAGTGTATGGAGATGGGGATGCCAAACCCGCTACCATGGGGAAGATTATGGTGCGAAATATGCAAGAAACTGGGTCACGACCCTTACCACTCCACGATGATGCAGAAATACCAAAAAGTACCAAAGAACTCATATTGCACCTTTTGCAAGTTAGTCGGCCATGAAGACAAAGATTGAAAAACTATGGAGCTGATGCAGGAAAGAACATCAGACGCATACAAGGTACAAGATGAAATGATGACTGGGTAGGTAACACCACAGTTCAATCAAGCCCCAACTCCATATAATACCGCGCAGTAAGAGTATAATCCTGCGTCGTAGCCTTACAGTAACGCGCAACTGTAGTACAACCCAGCAAAACCCCAGTATAATACCGCACAGTATAATCATGCACCATAGTATAACACACCACGAGGTGATCACGCAGCTTACAGAGGAGAAGGACGAGCCAAAGGAGGTTTCGGATGCAGTAGAGGACCTGTTACATGTCACAATTTCCAGCAACCAGGACATTACGCACGAGAGTGTCCAATGCCACCAGCGACTTGTATGTATTTTCGTGCATCGAACCACGATACAGAGGAATACCCCAAATTACTCGTAAAGATCCAGGAGAAAATGAATCAAAATAACCAGAATGTTCAATGGATTTCATTCGAAGCAAGGGATGACGGATGGAACATCAACATAGTCACTCGAGGAGGAATGAAAATAAGAAAGGACATAGTTTGACAGGAACCAACACAGAACCAATGGGTAAAAAATAACATTGACCCCAAGAAGCAATTCGACGCACACAAGGAGAAGGAGATCTTTATGGAAGCCCGACAAGAATTCTAGAAGGAGGCCATAGCATCGACTATACAATAGAGCAAGGAATCTCCAGAATATGAAATGCCGCCATCACTGGACCATACCAATAGAATACAACCCAAGGAACAAGTAAGTACTATCAAATAATTTTTGCAATCATGCATCAAAATGTGAAGTGACCCTTCATCTATCAAAATTTTGCAAAACATCGTAGAAAAATGTAGCAGCGAGACGGAACAGAAGACAGAATTGAAAACTGACAACCACCTACACACAAGAAGAAGAACAAGTAGGGAATTTAGACTAAATACTAACATTGGGGATTTCAATATGAGAGATATTATACTAGATCTTGGATCCAAAGTGAACGTACTACCAAAGACTACATGGCAAGGCATGGGAGAACCCACATTGGGATACTCGAATGTTCAATTGAAGCTAGAAAAACAACATAGATTCCTACCATAGGTAGACTCAAAGGAGTGACAGTAGATCTAGATGATGTGCACACTAAGGAAGACTTTGAAGTCATCAAAATAGTATACGACACCACACCTTACTCGATGCTACTTGGTCTGGATTGGGAATTCGACAACCAGGCCATAATTAACTTAAAAACCAAAAAAATGATATTTGAGTTGGGGGACTACAGGGTGATAGATCCACTCGACCCATCAGAAGGTGAGAGGTTCATAGAACCCACTTTTCTAGATTTAGAAGAGATCGGCCAGTTGTATAGAACAATTGTGTGCGATGCGGACTATATAAACCCAATTGCAGACGGGGTACTCAGTTGGCGAAGCATTACTTCATGTACAATAGAATCAAATGCATATCTTAATCAAAATCACACGAGGGAATAGAAGGAGGGCATTATGCAGGAAAATATACTACACAGAAAGTACTACGTGCAGGATTATGGTGGCCAACAATCCACAAAGACTTGAAAGAGTACTATTAGTAATGTGATGTCTGTCAAAGGGTAAAAAACCCAACATAAGGGACAAGATGACACTAAGACCGCAAGTGACACTTTAGGCATTTGAAAAATGGGTGATAGACTTTGTGGGACCCATTAACCCACCAGCCAAAAGAACGGAGGCGAGATACATTATCACCATGATGGAATACTTAACAAGATGGGGAGAAGCCACACCAGTAAAAGATTGCAGCGCAGAGACAACTACACACTTTTTGTTTGAACATGTAATTACTAGATTTGGGTGCCCAAGAAATTTGATGAGTGATCAAGGAACACACTTCATAAATAACACCATCTGAGCGATGCTCAAAGAGTTTGAATTTCATCACCAAAAAAGAACACCATATCATCCACAAGCAAATGGCACGGTAGAATCCTTCAACAAAATTCTAGAGAACGCCTTGACAAAGATATGTAACTTCAATAGGGATGATTGAGACCTCAAGATACCAGTCATATTATGGGTGTATAGAACCACCTGCAAAATTTTGACAGGCCACACACCATTCAAACTATTCTATGGTCAAGAAGCAGTAGTGTCATTAGAATTTTTAATACCCAGTCTACGTGTAGTAGCTATCACACAAATGACAGAACAAGGTGCAGTACAAGAAAGACTGAATCAACTATTATCAATGGAGGAAGACCGAATATTAGCGGGATTCCATCAACAAGTACAAAAAGAAAGAGACAAAGCTTGGCACGATCACCACATCAAGAGAAATATGTTTAAGGAAGGAGATCTAGTATTGTTGTACGACAGTAAATCGTTGCACACCCAAGAAAGATGAGAATGCACTGGCTAGGACCATATGAGGTAAAATCTGTTACATATGGAGGAGTTGTTGTTATTGGATAAATCCGTAAGTGCGGACACAAACCGATCTCCCTAGATCCACCTGGATCTAGAACAAAGCAAGACAGAACATGACTCTTTCCCTAGATTCTAACTATTGAATTAAATAGGAGGCAAGAACAAAGAACATACCTTATGATCTTTTCCTTTGGTCTTTGTTGCTCCCGCTTCTCTCCAGTGCTTTCATACAGTCAAGAACAAAACAATACAAACCAACCGAAGTGAAGAAAGCACAATCTATTCAACAGTCAATCTATGTATATGATCAAGGAGTTATACAATAAAGTAGAAATAGCTTTATGGGAAAGGGACACATTACTGTATCATATTAATAGAAAGTAAAGATTACAACCTGAGCCTTGATGTTGCAAACTTCCTTTTAATGGACCTTGGCTCCGACACACACACTTTCTCACTTTCATGAAGAAGATCAACTCCTTTGGATGAACTTGCCGAAGTCTCTAAGCTACTGCAGCATCAGTCCTTCACACAATTCTTTCACTAATTCTCCAATGAATCTTGGTTAACCTTCTTGCTTAACCTTTTCCATGAGAATTCACTCAATATATAGGAGAGAATGAATTGGTTACTTGGATAAGAATGATCCCAAAATATTAGGGAATCCAGTACTAGGATAACCATTCGAATGCCATCTCATCCTTCTAGAAGATTCCCTTCTAAAAACATCGAGAATTCATCTTTTTCCTTTCTTTAGAAAGATTCTGCACCCTAACAGTTCAACACAGTGTGAACTTCTCGCACCCTGGCTTAAGGCAGCCTGCGAGAATCATGCATTTTCGTAGGCAAATATACTAGCAGCCTACGAACAGTCTTCAAAAATGTGATTTCTAGAAAGAGATGAAGGTAACTTTTCTCAGGAGAATGTTCTAATGAAGAGCCTGAGTACACCATCATCAATACATCATCATGATGACCAAAATCATGGGTAACAAAATTCCCCCCAAAGTATGAGGTTGGAATCAGTGATAGCCGATAGACTTTGTAAGCTGCATGTGTGTGTCGAGAACCAGGAGCACACCTAATCGGAAACCTGCGAACAACCAAGCATCTACAGAATATCATATATACCAATTCTGAGGTAGGCATTCCCATACTCATATCACAGACTGATAAAATTTTAGACATGGGTCATGGCCACCAATCATACACTGTGGATCCATGCCGTCAAAATATAGCGTAGCCATCGGAAAACACTGTGGATCTATGTGAGAAATTTCAAATCAAGACGACATAGCCAAGAAACATAAACAGTGGATCTATGCGTCGCAAATTATACATACTCCATCGCAACCTGGATCACAAAAATGATATCCAGGGTCTTCAATCTCGTCGCCCAAAGTACGAATGTAACCATGTGATTACATGTGTTGAAGTCGAGCATGGTAGAAACCACTTGATTACCGGTCGTTGATGAAACCATTAACAAGTGTGAGGGAAATCACCATTGATGTCAATGACTCCCAAGGTACCATAGTACAATCCATCGAGTGTGAATAAATGAGTTGAATTCGAACATCTGATGGAATCTTTCGATCAAGGATCAATTATGTAAACCCACTATCGAAAGCGAGGAAACCTGCCATTGAGGCATGCAAGCTCCAAGGTACAAAATAATTTATAAGTCTTGATTCTGGATAATGAGCTGAAGTCGACGGAACAAAACTCGTCACAGGAGGGCCTTGATGTATCCCCCATCAATGACACGAAATGAGTAAAATATTTTGAAGGTGAAACAGAGTATGCCGTGAATTGGACTGGACACAAGGAAGGCCGACACAGAGATAATGGATAACTGCAGATGGACGACTCAATATAGGTTTCAGATGGACTTCTCTTGAACATATGAATGACACGACCAATGATTTGGCAGCATTGACTCAAAGACGACCCAGGGAATGACCTTGTAGAAAATCGAATGAGAGAAAAATAGATTTCCCAAACCGGCTTCAAATGATGAATAGAAGGTGTCATGTTCAAGAGCGACACTTACTGCCAATCAATACGAAGATGAAACATATCCCTTTCCCAATTTTTCCCCACCATTCTGGTGAGTACCTCTTTATTTTTACGCAAGCTTGAGGAGGATAAAATATGCTTGTTGATGTAAGATCATCCTTCGTACGAGTCCCTCGGAGTATGTTTAACGAACCCTAAGAAGGAGTGGTTTGGTCCTATCATGGGTCTGTCAATGTTTGTTTAATGAGTCCAGGGATAGAAAACTCGAAGGTTTTTCAAGATTATAGAGTTTGGAAAAACACTTAAAAGAGTACTCTCTCAGTTCCTTTTTCGTAAAATAGTCTGGACGAGACCGAAAAAGAGATAAATTATCGCTCACCAGATGCTTACTTCAAATACTTTATCGAGCGTTAAAATAGCAAGGTCGCTCGACGATCTTTTCATGTTTAGAGAGTCTGAAAAGAGCCTAAAGAGGACTCTAGGGGGGTTCATTTTTCGTATAACTTTGTTGAGCCTGAAAAAGTGATAAAAGTATTCTCAATCGCATTCTCATGTATTTACGAGCGCAAGAACGGACAAAAATGACGCTCGAGGTTTTATGTAAAAACCATAAAAACCAATCAAAAACATGTGATAACAAAGAAAAACATGTCCATATCCCTATATTTGATCATCAAAGTCATCACACCTACAAGAGTTTACACCGAACATAACATTAGGGATTAGGGTTTAATTGATAAATAATCATAAAAAACCAAAATGATATAGTAAAAGTAAATAAAAGGAGTAAATACTCTTTTTTACCACATCATTCTTATATTTCCATTATTGAGCTCAAAAAACCCCTCTTTTACCCTCCAAGTTCGGCGTTAGATTGCGGGATCTACGAGAGACCATTCAGCGAGCCGTCTGTGACAGTTAGGTAAGCTCTTCGTCTTTAACACATTCATGGTTTAAATTTGTAATTTCATTGGTTAAATTTGCAGTTTTAAGTTGATTTTCTAAGCCCTATATGCGCACTGCCATTCTCACAGGTAGGCCATACGGGGCCTGCAAGAATGATGCATTCTCACAGGTGAGCCTAAGGCCACCTGTGAGGTTCTCTCACTGTGCACACAGGGCACCTGCAAGAACCACAAAGCCCAATTTTTTTTTAATTTTTTACCTAATAAAAAAGTTTCAAACCATGAAAGAAGCTATTAATCCTCTTATTGTGTTCCTGTTGGCAGCCAATTCACATTTTTCATTGTCTCATAAGCTGCCTACACCAATGTTTCACAAACATTGATTTTTTCGTCGCAAAATTCAAATGAACGACGAATTTATTCTTTGCGCCTTTTCGCACGTTTGTCTTCGCTAAGTCTTCACAATTGTAAGCATGGAAATTTATCCTTTTGAGGTCACTTTTCGATCATTATCTGAACTGCCGATATCTTTTTTGTCATCATGCTTATTGAGCCTATCTTTTTATTGATCTTTACATGATCGGCAATGTCCTTTGACCGGTTTTCATACTTCAATGGATTATATAACCCGGTTTTATTGAAGACGTTTAGCCTTTGGACTCATTTTTTTTGACTTGCCTAAACATTGATTCATCAAATTGCATGGGGGTTATGATTTATCTTTTTGTGATCCTTATTGATGATCTTGGCGTATCAATCTATGCAATATCGATTTGACACCTTAGTTAAACGTTTGATTAATGCATTGGCGAGAACATGATTGTGGGTTTTGAACTGC
>ML818409.1:60389-87873 GCA_009831015.1 Picea engelmannii | reverse complement strand
TAGTTTCCTCTATTTTAGTTTGATTTCTTTTATTTAGTTAGATTAGTTTATTTTAGTTTGTTTTATTAGTTTCTAGTTTCTTTAGTTTAGATTATTTAGCTTAGATCACTTTCTCTTTGGTTTCCTTATGAGACCTCAGAGAGGCCAACGGAGCCGTTAAACTCGTCAGGGTGGTCCATTCCAAACGGCTTGGGTTATTTAGACAACCCCGGACTGGTTCCACTCTCCCAGTTGACGGACGGTCATTTTCGCCCGTCAACAGTTCCTTATGCAGATAATTGGCCATCAACATGGTGCTAGGGTGGCGCGAAAGGGAACATGAAGAGGATAATACAATGGTCAAAAATCATCCACCTACCATAGCTTCTTTGAGAGATTGTGGGCTCTTGAAATACTTTCGCATCCCGGGCATGAGGGCCCAAGTCAGATGATTAGAATACCTAGTTTGTATGTGGGACCATGATCAGCAGGTGTTTCATGTGGGGGCTCACACACTGTCCTTAGACATTGAGGACATTTAATTTTTGATGGGATTGTCCAGGTGCAGGTACTATGTTAGCCTGACCGGTAGTAGAGGTGGTGGGCTAAAGATGAGTGAGTACTGCAATTTATACTGCGTACCTGAGGCTGAGAGAAAGAATGGAAAAGTGGCTATCTGGGGGGTACAAGAATTGACCCTTCGTACTATCCTTTTCACTATAGCTCGGATGGATGGAAGTTATGCTCCTCACATGGCATTGCAGAGTTATTTCTAGTATGCCATCAAGTGTACTGAGCCTCGAGTATTCAACTGGGCAGATGATGTGCTTCGCAATATCAAAAAGCAATTGACCAAATGTAGGTGAGGTGACCTGAAGCAATTCGGGTATGGATCTTTGTTGGTGTCCTTCTTCCTTGAGAGGGTTCACGTACTGAGACTGCAGGTTGAGTGGAATATATCGGGTCCTAGGGATCCGAGGATGCTAAGATGGTGTTGGCTCATGGCCCGACATGTAGCAGGATTGATCGTCAAGTACGACGATATTTTCTTTGACTGGCTTCAAACCCAGATGTTGATGGTTGATGACTACACTTATGCCAGGTTGGATTTTCGAGGTGATCCAGATTTAGCACTGCCAGAGGATACTTAGTGGGGTGACCTTGGTAAGAAGTACATGGATTTTTAATTTTTTTAAATGTTTTGTGAATTTTTATCATATTCAAATGTTTTTGTTTTATATGTTCATCCAAAGACTAATACAAAATAGTTTGTTGATAACACAGATGTTGGACCGTACAGACCTCCCAAAACTTCTCCCATCCAGTGGCGAGGAGAGGTAGTGGTAGCACCATAGTATGCTCAAGATTATCAAGTAGTGGAATAGAATCTAGAGGGCCTTACTGCAGACATTCCAGACATGACTCTAGAAGAGGTTCCACGACGCGATCAACGTCATACTGTAGGGGTATCAACATCTATGAGTCGATTGCTCCGTAGGGTTTCTAGGGCAGTCGTGTGTTACCGTGAATGTCATCCATGACATCACTTTGTAGAAGCTATAAGCTTCAATTTTTGATATTTTGGTTTTCGGACAAACTTTTTGTAAAAAACTCTTTTGATCGTTATATATACAGATGGCTTCTACCGGGTTACTTTATATTGTGTGAATTTTGATGTGTTTGATTTATAAATGATTCAAATGTTTGTCCAATACATAATTAGCCAATGCTTTTGTTAATGTATTTAGACATCTAGGCATATGTTGATATTCAATGTGATCAAAATAACGTTCCAAGAGACGAATTCACAAATACACCCGTAACAAGGTAGGACTTCGAATAGAGTAGGCATTACTTAACTGTAGTACTACAAGCTGCGAGTCAATTCGCACAACCAAATGAAAAATTTCGAGCGAGATAGCATCAACCAATAATTCAATAACGGTGCTATACTCTGCAATGTTGTTGGTCGCACGACTGAGGCATACACCTCGTAAAGATACAAGTTCGTTTGTTGGGGCATAGATTTCCCACGCAGCAGAAGCAAGGTTTTGAGTATTATGGCTAGCACCATCAACGAAGACAATATAGGGTAGCAAAGACTCCGACATTTGGAAATCAAACACAACATCACATAAGGGCAGAGACCAGATAACGACAAAAGAAAACTATAGTAACACACACAAAGTATGATACATAAAATACAAGTACTTGTGCACAGATAATTTATGCATAGTACTTCTTTAAGTACAACCCATTCTTGGGCTCACTCAAAGGGATACCATCGTAATCTACCAGCTCATATGCTCCTTTTTCCAAAACTCGACGAACAATATAAGGACCTCGCCACATCGGTTCGAATTTCCCAGCTCCTAACACATCTCAATTTATTCATAGAGAAGAACAAGATCACCTTCGGAGAAAACGTGAGGCTTGACATGCTTGTCATATTGTGCCTTGACACATTTTTTCTGGGCTTCTATTACTAGAGTGGTGTCACGTCGAGTTTCGTCTAATCGCATTAGATACAATAGATGTTCTTCTTCAGCAGAAGTGTTGGGTAAGAGTTCGACAGCTAGCTTCAGAGAGGGTATCTCGCATTCTATAGGAAGAATGGATTCCACACCATAGACTAACTAAAAAGGCATAAACCCAGTAGAGGATTTGACAGATGTTCGGTATGCCCACAATGTTGAAAACAACATTGTGTGCCAATTTGTTCTATGAATTCCTATCATCCGTCAGAGCATAGTTATGAGAACTTTGTTGATCGCTTTGACTTGACCATTAGCTTGTTGATAATAGGGCATTGAGTTATCATGACGAAGACCCAACTTTTCCGTAAGTTCAGACATCATAAAATTCCTAAAGTGACTACCGTGATTAGTGACGATAGCTTGGGGAACACCAAAACGAGCTATGACGTGATTAAAAAGAAACAACATTGTGGTCTTTCCAGTATTATCGAATGTCGGCATCGCCTCAGCCCATTTTATAAAATAATCAACGACTACAATGATGTAACCATGCCCCCCGACCGAGTGAGGGTGACATGTCATGAAATCAATGCCCCATTTCGCAAAAGGACCAACTGAGACCACAGGATGAAGAGGAGCAGGATGTGACCGAATTTTCTGATTGTAGGTCTGGCAGGCATGGCATTTCTGAACGACGGTAATGCAGTCGTTAAACAAAGAAGGCCAAAAATACCCTGCGCGTAAGATCTTCTGGGAAGTAGCATACCCAGACATATGAACACCACATGCTCCGGAATGGCAGTCATTCAGATATTTCTCGGCTTTATCGAATGTTAAACAACGTCGAAAAACATAATCAATTCCTCGACGGTAAAGAGTATCCCCGAGGATAATGTATTGACGAGCTTGATAGCGTATACGACGTCGTTCAATACTAGACAAAAAAGGCCGGAAAGTCTAGGTTTGGAGATATATAATGATATCCCCATACCAAAGATCATCAGTGATAATAAGGAAAAGAGATTCATCGGGTAATGAATCTACTGCTACATTTTCCGTTGCAGAATGAGGAAAATTGCATATCAATTCAGCAAAAACTAATGACCTCTTGGACTTGGCGTGATCGAATTCCAAGTCAAACTCCTGGAGTATCACAATCCATTTGGAGTATTTTCCCCCTAGCAATTTACGTGTCAAAATATGTTTCATAGGGTTGCAATGAGAAATCACCGTAGTCTTGCGTGAGAGGATATAGTGTCGAAAGCGTTGAACGGATTGAACGGCAACCAAAGCCAGTTTTTCAACATGTTGATACTTGATTTCAGTTGGTGTGAGACTTTGACTCAAGTAGTAAACAACATGTTCGTCGTGCACATCATCCTCTTGGATGAGAACCATGCCAATAGTGTACTCTGAGGCAGCAAGATAAAGGAAATAATCGTGACTGTAATCAGGAGGAAAGAGAAGCGGAGCTCGCATTAGGGACAACTTTAAAGCTTCAAAAGAATTGTTGGCAATGGTATCCCATACTAACTCTGAATCTTTCTTTAGTAGCCACGTAAAACCACGATTTATCTAGGCGTAATTAGTGATAAAACAACGAAGAAAGTTTGCTTTCCCCTGCAAACTTTGCAACTGGCACAGTGTAGAAGGAGGAGGGAGATTAAGGATCACCTCAACCTTAATAGGATCCACCCGGATCCCTTGACGCGAAACAACAAAACCTAGAAGACGGCCGGATTCTACGCAAAAAATGCATTTATGAGGATTTAAACGTAACCGGTAGAACCGACAACGAACGAAAATGGCCCGAAGGTGGGTAGGGTGATCGACTCTGCGCATAGAATGAGCGGGTAAATCGTCCAAATAGGGTTGAACGATATGTTTGATATCATGAAAAGAATAAGACATAGCACGTTGAAAAGTTGTGCCCGGATTCTTAAGACCAAAAGGGAGTTTCCTATAGGCAAAAGTACCCCAAGGACAAATAAAAGCAGTTTTATGTTGATCCTTAGGAGCAATGTTAATTTGATTATATCCAGAGAAACCATCCATGAGAGAGAAGATTTCACTGTTGGCGCAGTCATTGACAAACTGATCGACAAAGGGGGTAGGAAAGTTGTCTTTGGGACAAGCTTTGTTAATATCCCTATAATCAACACATACACGAATACTGTCGCCTTTCTTGTCAATCGGGACAGGATTGGAAACCCATTCTGTAAGAGCCACCGGATAAATAAAGCCGGCTTTTAGAAGTTTTTCAACTTCGAGCTTGATAGCAGCCTCTTTACGTGGGTGAACTAGATGAAGGCGTTGCCGGACAAGTTTAGCTCCTGGGTATGTCTTTATCTCATGTACAACAATAGCAGGGTCGATACCGAGCATCTCTTCGTAACTCCAGGCGAAGATATCACGAAATTCTTTGAATAGAGACGTATAGGTGATGATTTCGTCGAAAGAACACGAAGCTCCAATATGGACATTTTCTACTATCCCAGGTTTAATGGATATGTCAATGGGAATCGTGGGCGAGATATTACTTAAGTTCCCTTCAACAAACACATCGTGTGTAGTCGCAGGAACCGTCGAGATGACAAAAACGGTCGATGGAGTCGAAATCTGTTGGTAGTTCTCAAGAGTGTGTTGTTCCAGAAAGAGTATGGAATGATGATGTCCATCATCCAAAGGGGTGTCTTCCATGACGGACATGATCATCTCGTCAGTGGGAAAAATAACACGAAAAGGATCGGGAGACAACTCATCAAGAGAGAGGGTAGAAGGTGTTGCCAATTGAATGACTTGATAAGCAGACTCAACCGGACTTAACGACATTACATCGTTGAAACGAAGATGATCTCCAGGGTCAGGGACAATCCAAGAGAAATGTGAAGCAGGAAGTTCATGAGGCACGGTGGAGATCATGTTGATAGAAGCAATAGACGGGCATGGAACATCGGGCGGTGGAATGGGAAAAGTACCCATTAACGAGGAGTCCTTTAAAAGGCCTACACCGACGTTCTCATAACCCGGTGGGGTTTTAGCAATAAATGGCACATTGCCAGTATGGGTATCAGAATTGAAGAAGGCAAGTTGATCAACGGTAACAACCTTTCCTTGATGAGGTAAACGTACTACACGGAAAAGTGTTGACACAACTGCATGCATGGAATCAATCCAGCTACGTTCAAGAAGAAGATTATAATCAAGGGGAGCGTCGAAGACTTCCACTTCAACTTGGACCGTTTTACCTTCTAACGTGATAGGAAACGAAGGGAGAACACCATAAGGGTTAAAACCAGAGCCATTGAAGGCTTTAAGAGTGTTTTTTTATTCATTCAAGGGAGGAAAGCCAATGGCTTTCCAACAAGCAAAATAAATTACACACGTTGAGGCACCCTCGTCGATAACAGTTCGGCAAATCTTCTTGTCAGAGACAACAACTTGTATCTGGAATGCGAGTTGAGGGGGTAACCTTGGAACGTGATCTTCCAAGTCAAATACTATCAAATTCATATATGTCGGGTCAATTCCACTTATAGCTTTCAATAGTGCCTTCCGTTGTGCAGGACAAGACTGAAGGACTTCAAGGGCTGACATCGCGGAAGGTGTCTGGGCTAGATATTCCATAATACTATAGTTCTGGGCCTCACAAGCATGAGGATTGAAAGTCAATTTTCTAATGACACCTTTTGGGGGTGGTCACAGAACTGTATCAAGGCTCGGTTGTTCTAGATGAAGAGGACCGTTAGTAGGTGGAGTTGCGGGAGAAGTTTGGACCAACGAAGGAGGTAAATCATCAACCTTCTCCTTACATGGAGAATAATCTTTGGCTCGATTCGTGAGTGCAACGTTGTTCTGCTTAGAATCACCAGTACACATCAAAACACATGATGTGGTAGAAGGGGAGGGATGGTCGTGAATGACCAACTGAGCCTGTTGTTGAGACGGGAAGGGTTGGGACAAGACTGTCGGAGTAGGTGGTTTTGGAGTTCCTTGGAAGAATTTAGTGACCTCGGCACGTCGTGGACAATCCTTCGTGTAGTGATCATCACCACAGATAAGGCAAGGGTAGCGGGGTTTGCGCTTATCCCAATCTTCAACAGGAGTGGTTTTAGTTTGCTCTGTTGGATTATTATTTTTTCCCTCCTTATTCTTTCCTCTCCCCTTTTTAGATTTGTTTTTACCGGCTGGGGTAGATTGGACAGCATTTACCTCAGAAGTTTTTCCGGTGGGAGTGATAGGAGACGAAGCATTTTGAACATTAGAAGAAGCATATTTAGAGGTTGTACTTGAAACAGAATGTGATTGGGCTTGGGCAGTACCAATCACACCGTCAGCTGCATGCGAGGCAACTGGAGTAGCTGAAGTGCTGGAAGTACCAAGACAAGGTAATTCAGGTAGTAAATCGTAAAGTGTTCCCATTTGCGAATAAACGAGATCAATATATTGAGCACGGCTTATATCCTTCTCCTCCATGACAACGCCACCCATGGCAATGTCCTTACCAATTTCGTTCACAAATGATTTTGTAAACCATTCCGCCAGTAACTGATTAGGAAGCTCAAGTTTAATGAGACGTTGTCTCCTTCGCCACTCATGGATATGATCAGATATATGAGTGCCTTTAGTCTATTTGAAGGAAGTCAAAATCTTAGTCCCAGTATCATAACGGATTAGTAACTGGTAATGTTTAAGGAAAGCCATAGATAGGGTGTTGAAATCAGAGAAGAAACCTCGTGGCAATTCAATATACCACTTCGCAGCAGAACCGGTAAGGGTTAGTTGAAAAAGATGTAAACGAATAGAGTCATCCATCAATGATTTGGATGAAAACCATAGGTGAAAAGTCATAACGTGATTTTTCGGGTCCTCTCCCACTTTGTCGTCGAATTTAGGAATGTTCGATGGAAGCTTGGCTGGAATAACAGGCCATTGGGGAGAGTGACGAATAGGAGCATTTAAAATCCTAGACAAATACGACAAATCCAAAGTAGCAAGAAAAGGTAACTGTCGATTCACTTGCGGGTACTGATGGCTTTGGGGTGGGAGCCCTGTCGGCAAACCAGTAGGACCGTAAGCAGTCTGCCCATAATGGGAAGACCCAGGTAGATTCGGCGGTGGTTGAAGAGGATAGTAGTTCCAGGGATTATAACCTTGAGTTTGAGTAGGGACCTGAGTTTGAACATTCTGACCCTGACCCCAAATAGGATTGGATATACTGGATAAGGTTGGCCTATAGTAGGGACAGGAAACTGCTGCCCCCCAGTCATTTGAGGAGGATTTTGTATCATCTGATTCCAATACTAGGCCAAAGAGGGAGGTATATTTTGTCCAAAAGGTGGGGTTGGTCCCCCTATCGTAGGTGGTGTTCCAACCAGAAGTTGTGTCCCAATCAAAGGTTGTGTAGTAATTGGAATGTGTCCTGTAAGAGGAGGTTGAATCGTACCACCTTGTCATCCAACGGGAATCTTCAAGTTTGGTGTAATGGACAGGATAATGCCACTAGGATTAATATTTCCAGTGGAAGATAAGAAAGGTCTTCCAGAAGGAAATTGAGGGAGTGTCGAAATAAAATCGGGAATAGGGTGTCCAGGAAAAGAAGGACCACCTGAAGAACCAGATGGGGTTTGCGGAGGTGTTGGAATAGAAGCATTCAATAAAGCATTCAATGCATGGTATCCGGGTGGTAGTGTCGGAGTGACATTGGGTGTTCGTTGTGTGTTTATAGGAGCAAGATCAGCTGCAATGAACCCGGTTGGGACACTCGTAGTATTCGTGAGATGGGCCATCTCGGCAGGGACAGTAAAGTGATAAGTGGTATTCAATGGTACAGTCTCTATCTTAGAAAACACTGGAGGGTTGATTTCGGAGACCACAGGTGAACCAAGACTAAAAAGGGTCCTTCAGAAATCACCTGCAGACCAAAAAGGATCTTGGCCTTCTATGCTCGGAAAAGGCCCAACGGGTGATCCAGAAGAGGTAACAACTAATTCTCTGGAATAATTCAGTCGTCTAAAAGGGCGCTGAGAATCACTAGGAAGTCAAAAATACCCTTGAGTATTTGTAATTCGAAAACGTTCGAGAGAGTCAGTTCATTCCACTTGTGGTGTGGTGACGACTATGGCTTCACTTGGCCTAGGAGAGCCCTCCGGTGTTTCTGTAGGCAAGGGTTGAGAACCATCCAGATTCTCTGGAGATAAACCTTGCATTATACGTGAACGACATGGAGGAGCTATTGTAAATGAGTGACAAACTTCACGAAGTAAAATCCTATGTTCAACTTCGAGAAACAAACAACACGCACTAGTAAACAAAATCTAGGAAGCAATCACCAGGAAAACAAGACCTTCTAATTTCGAAGCCACTAGTTGGTGATGAAATCCAACATCGCAACAACGAGACAAGAAGGGGCGGGGCTAGGCTGGAAAAGTTACGCTGACGACCTGCTTAACGGACTTACACCCTGGTGCAAGCTCCCACACATAATCGTGGGTATACCCTCCAAGGAGCCCGAGTGAGTTTGGCCAACGTCAATTCCAGGTACCGTGAAGACTTTCCCCTCCACAGTCACCTCGGGTAAGAACCTAGAGAGATTGGCCACTAAGGTCACAACCAACAACAATAAATCCTGGGGGGACAGTCGACAGTCCGATCCACATGCAAGGGCAGGGTATCTAGCCCGAAATCAACTCAAAAGGCTTCCACTCATCATTGTGGGTATACCTCCGAGTGATCCCTGTAATACGTGCAATCTCTACACTGATACCAACAAAGCAGGGTGAGTAACTCTGCCAATATCAATGCGACCTAGTGTTTGAACCTTGTGTGAGAAGGGCTTCCCAGGACAGGATGTTGCAAATGGAATTTAACACTCCCTAACACAAGATGCTATTGTGTGTTTTGTGATTTTGGAGAGTGTATCTCTCTTCCTACTCCAAAGCGCTAGCCTAGCTAAATGTTGGTGTAAAAGAGTCCTAGAAAAGAGTTACTAGATAAATTTTATAATTACGCAGTGTTATTAAAGGTTGTTGTTTACTCAAAGGTAATGGAAATGAAACTTATGTTGTATGACTCTGACCCAACAATGCAAGGAGGAGAATGAAATATATCACTTTTCGTTCAATGAATCCTATGTATCTCAATAATTTGATTTTTCAATGTTTTCTAAAAACAAAAACAAGTTTTTTAAAGAAAAAACTTTTGTTCACTTTCCAAAAAGGACCTTCACTATGACAGCGAGAGTACAGAAAATCAAATCAACGAATAAGCAAATAACCCAATCCACTCTTTCAATGAAAGCAAAAATAAAGAGAAAACCAATTTAGTCTTTTCAAATGCAAAAGAAAATGATCTTTCAAACCATAAGGAAATGAGAAAAACCAAGAAAACTGAACTTTCAACCAATCACTAGATCTTAACTAATCAAACACACTCAGATTCTGAAGTCAGAGCGAATGGTTTTACCAAGAAAAGCCAAGAAATGAAAGTCAAGCCACAAATGACAAGAAAATCCTCGAAACCCTAAGACTGTTCATGCACACAAACAAACACAAGAAAGATACCAATGAGAGGTCCAAGAAACTCATAAGAGGCAATCAAACTGATCTGGGCAGTTGAAAATACCAAAACTCAAATCCAATTTTTTCAAAAATGATGTTCGCAGGCAGGCAATATAACACAGTGTGAACTTATTGCACCCTGGCTTAAGGAAGCCTGCGAGAATCATGCCTTCTCGCAGGCAAATATACTAGCAGCCTGCGAACAATGTTCAAAAATGTGATTTTTGGAAAGAGATGAAGGTAACTTTTCTCAGGAGAAAGTTCTAATGAAGAGCCTGAGTACACCATCATCAATACATCATCATGATGACCAAAATCATGGTAACAATTGTAGACTTAAGATATCTAGCAGGCACAGACCTTAAAGGAATGGTCAATGGGAGCCGATTGAAGTTGTACAAGGATAGTCGACCACCCACTGCGTAGTAAAAAAAAAAAATAGTCGAAAACAATGCATCATGATGGACAAGCTGCATATGAAACACGAAGCCAACCAGGGAAAAGGACAAGCCGCATATGAAACACGAAGCCAACAAGGGAAAAGAAAATGGCTATATCGAAAAGGGAAAAGAAAACGACTATATTGAAAATGAAAATAAGTGGGAAAAGGAAAGTCTACAAAAGCAGGCTGACGGGACAAAATGAGGCAGAGTTAAAGCAAGGAAAGGATGGATGGGATGTCCCATTGAACACGCCAACTGGAGACGACAAAATAGGCATAATGGCAAATACAAAACTGCCAGAGATGCATTGAACCCACATTTATGGTTCATTAATCGCATGATGGAGGAAGTATCCTCAAACATATTCATGACGAGCCCATACAACACACGAGCACAAAAGAAATTAGTCTATTCACGAAAGGAGAACAGAAAGAGAGAAACAACATCTAGAACTAACAGAGAAAAACCACAGAGCTCACCGAAGCCATTCGAACTCAACAAACATTCGATAGACACCATTATGGCATCACCGAAGCTCGCAGAACCAAGCCAGACAACCAGATCAACTAGGGTTCAAACTAGGTCACAAGCACCATAGGAAGAGAACGAGCAGAAGTCACTGAAGATCATTGATATTGACGAAATCTCATTGCCAAAGGAAATCCCAATAGAGTCCATACCAATAATAGAGGAAATCCAGCAACCACAAGTAGAAGCCATGAAAGAGGACATGCCGGTAGTAGTACAAGAGTCTCATAATGAAGTAGTACAAACCCATCAGGAAGGACAACCAGAAAACATTGAAGCAGGCATAGGAGCTAACAGAAGCGCACAAAACCCAGAACTTGAAGTGCAACCAGGTGTTCCACAAATACCTATCCCAGATTTTTCTTTTTTAGCTGAGCCACATGGTGAAATGGGCAAGGCTTGGGCAGAATGGATGGTGAAGGAGAAACCAAAAGCTGTTGGAACCTCAAGCCAGCCGTTGCGATAGTAGGACAGGGTACAGATACCGAGATCACCCTGCAAGAAGTCGGTTGCAGAGATTGTGCTACCTCACATACCAGAGGGAGTACAAGTAGACTCGTAGATATTGGGTCATGTCGAGAAGCTCAAGTATTCCGACCATGACGTAGTAGATGAAACCAAATATCCAGAGCTTGCACCACAGGTTTTTATGTAGAAAATAGTTGTGAACCCTCTCGGAGAAACAATCACCCAGCCACACCATACCCCAGTCTGATAGTTTTCTACTTTCAATTGTGGAGATAACAGGACTACCCAGCAGGGGTATGGATCCCGCACTGATTCTGGACGACAAGTCCAAGGAAAAAAAATTGGTAGAAGAGATGAAGAAGAAATATGGCATTGACAGCGGAACAAGAGGCTTTATCATCAAGCGGATCAATAATGTCTCTACACAATTGGGCGCAACAATCTTAGCCTGCAAACTACTAAGAAAATGTCACAAAGATGAAGTATCGACAGGAGTCATCACTGTTGCAGCTCAGTGCACAGAAGGAACTTTCATGATCTAGGCGCCATACCTATCAAACGTGTTCCAGATAGACTGCAAAGATGCGCAGGATGCAGGCACGAAATTTCATTACTCATGGTTGATCACTCTCATAGATTTTATGGGATGGTGAGAACCAAAACACGTCGTCTTATGTACCACAACACAGCCAGGAGGAGTGCGATTTCGCGTCCTGGGATCCATGCCACTAGCCAAGCATAAGGAGAATGGAATTGTATTTGAGGCTTACTTATGGGAGATACAGGAAGCCATCATCCGAGCATGGAGAATAACACAAGAGTTTGTCACACGATACAGGGACATCGCCAATTTTTGGGCTAAGCAACAAGCCATGTGGATAAAACCTAAGTAGGACCCAGATAAACAGTGGCTACAGATGTGCTAATGCGTCACCGAGGGTGATATCGACATGATCATCAACGAATGGCCTGATGAATGGAAGATTCCAACCATACCCAAAGAAGTACTGGGACAAACAACAGAAGGAGGGTTTGCGCAGGAAAAAACACAGCCTCCACAAATTCCAGTACCCAAGAAACGAAGAATGGTCAAAACCAAGTCGAATTAGGCAGAGGACTACTCAGAACATCCAGAGACCCAGAAGGGGAGGAAATAAACTACTCAGTTGAACAATGGACAACAGAAATAGGCTAAGGGAGCATAGAAAACCGCATTGAACCCCATCACACAGAAACTAGGGGGAACTAAGAGACCAGTAGTATAGAAAGCAAGCGCACAAAAGAAAATGAAGGCACAACGACCACCACCAGAATATACAATCACAGATTATGATGGAGAGATGATTGCCAGAATGGTTCAGGACTACCTTGTATAGGATTTTGATCATGCAGCGCACCACAGGGATAAACTACAGAAGGAACTGACAGAAATGGGACAACTCCTCAAGAAACTCGAGGAAGCCCAAATCACGAGTAGAAGTAGAGGCAGAGAGCCATCGAACACACAGACCACATGAAGGATGGAGGTAGAATAAAGTGACCCAGTTCTTCTGATACCACATGCACATTCCACGGTCTACATAAAGCCTAGCATGTTGCAAATGGATAAATTGTGGGGCAGACACCACTGAAAGACTTGGATCATATCCAATTGGTCTTAACACGGATGCCATCAAGAGCATTACACACATTGTAGGTTAGTGTCGACCACAAGATGAAGTCTCAAGCACATAAAAACTTGGTCGAGCTACAAAAAGAAACAAAGAAGTGGTAAGCACTCGAAACATTTTGTGTGTAGGCCAAATCCGAACTCAGGATGAGAAGGAACACAGAAATGAGCCGGAATGCAGAGTGGAGGAAATTTTTGGGAAACTTCCAACCACTACACAAGGAAATGAACTCCAAGCCACAAAAAAGATCGACTAGATTGCGCAGGCAATTGATCAATATCAGAAGGAGATTGAGACTCTCTGCAGATAGATTAGACCAACAACTCCACCAGTAGTAAAGGAGAAAAGGAAGCAGGAAGCAATGATGCAACTACAGGAGCTAGAAAAATAGGTTAGCACAACAGCTGACTTGTTGGATAAAGAAGAACAACTTTGGACATGGTCGGAAGAGGATCCACGGGTTGGAGCCAAATGTTATCACATAAACTTGTCGTAGTCTTGTGAATCTGGGATTTTTTCCCAAGTCTGTAATTTTTCCTATCTCTCCTCTTTTTGCAGACCCAATCATAATGTCTTTTCCTTTCAGCTTATAGTTTTCTTCTTTTTCCTGCCACAAAGGTGTCGACCCTAAGCCTTTCTGTTTTCTCTGAGGATGACCACTTCTCTCTCCTTGTCTCTATCACTGATCATTTTTCCTTCCTAAGCCCTCATCCAGTCATCTAAGTATTTGTTTACAGAGGCCACATCCATAAGAACAAGCGCAACACTTAGAGCAGTCTGATACAAACTCGAATCAAGCAAGGAAATTCAGTTTGGCGAAGTAAATCCATTTCGAAGTATAGAGATTTATCAATGGAAAACTATAAGTGCGAGAATTGGGAGTTCGGAGCATTGTTGAAGTTATTTGTAAAATATCCAAATCCCCAAAACCCGAAATTACCAGGAGCCGTCTGATCTAGCAGGATGTTGGCATCAGATCTGAACCATGGAGAAAGTCATTTTGGGAAAATCGAAGTAAGGAGTGCACAGATTTACCGAGTCCCAAAATGTCGAGGTCCTGAAATCTTGATATTCATCTGGGTTGCCTAATCCAATGGGGACGTGTGGCACCTGATCCAAGAGATTGTGATTTTGTGACTCAAAGGTTTGAGCATGGAGCACGACATGGAGTCACAAAACGCGAAATCGCGAAGCACCTAGGAATTGGGCCCATGGTCACTGCCCACAGTCATATGGAAAGCGGGTCTATAAAGGAGGGCATGCGCCTATTGGGTGGTTGGAGACTAAGGTTATTTGGGAGATGATCATGGCCGTCAAATTCAAAGAAGGTACGACCATCTATTTGGATGGGCCATTTCGCAAGTTCAAGTATCAAGATATTTGGAATCAAGTGGAGTGAAGATTCTTGAAATGCGAAGTCCCGAAATTTCACGAAAAGAAACCTCAAGTCATGACCCAAGGTCACATGAAGCGATGGAGAGGAGCCACTCCAGAAGTTGAGGGTGCCCGTATTTTCACATGGGAAGACCTACGTGGTCTTAAGGCGCTGGGATTGATTGAAGGAGTCGTGAACATCTCCTGGAGCATTCATGGGTGTCAGTTTTCATCCTGATCTCGATGGAAGTAGTTAATGGAAATGGGGAAGGTGGTTGAAACCTAGTTTCACCCCATAAATGGAAAGCGTTGAAAAGATGGTCATGGAGGCAGATTGTCAGCCTAATTTTCCCTGTCAACAAATTTTCCCGCAAAGCCCATAATGGTCTGAGATTGCATCTGATGGAAGAATGTAGGTGTAGACTGGCAGAAGAGATGCAGACTCAAATCTTTGATTGTAGTAGCCAGGTCACACCCCTGGTGATGGCAAGTTGTTCTGAGTAGAAATACTCAGTTTTGATATTTTTTTAAGTTTGGTGGTTGAGCTAAGGTCTCGTATTGTAAATTTCTAATGAAGCCTCTATTTCTCTCGTTATGTGTTGTCATTTGAGACTTCTTGTTTAATGACAGTCATATTTCTTGCTCCATCTATTTTGCTTCTGATATTGAAGACTCGATCATGGTTGATCTAGTCGAGTTGTTGTAACTGTATTGTAATGTATGTTTAACTGCAACATGTTGTTGTCTATAAGTTCATGTGTGGGTTGAGTCTGCAAACTCTTCTTATTGTTTATAATCTTCAATATACCACAAACATGAGGTGGTATTGAGCTAACACCTTCACTCATTATTACGTCTCCTTATCTTGATGAGAAAGCCAACTCTGACATTGTTTTTCCTTCACGAAAATGTTTTTCTTCATGGTGATGGAGTTTTCATTTCTACCATCAAATCCTAGGCCTTCTTGTTTGGCCCTCTGTGTGTTGATGTTGAGGAACTAGAGAGTTCCCAACACCAACATTTAAACCTCTTGATTGGCTAAACCAAGAAGAGTCGAGAATGCTACCATATTTTATAGCCTAGAGATAAAACGCATAGACCTCTATCTAAAGAAAAAGAGCCTAAGTATAAATGATTGTTTTAACACTTTGTACTTCTATAAGAGTGGAATGCAAATTAAAAAAAAAATTACAAAGCTTGAATGCAAATTAAAAAAAAAAAAAATACAAAGTTGGAAAAGATAGTTGAATTAATATGTCTTAAGTGAAACCTTTATTACATGCTTTTGGGTTTTTTAATTTTCATTATTTGAAAATTTTGATTCTTTTTTTATTTTTAAACTTTATAATTTTATATTTAGTTTTTTTTTTTATGAATTAATAAAATTGAGATAACAAGGTTAAAACAAAACTTAAAGAAGCTTAAACAATTAAGTAAAAGTATGTACAAGAAAACTTTATGCTAAAGTGAGACAATTAAAAGAAAAGTATATTAAACAAGAAATTAGATAATTAGATAATGAGTAAAAAACTAAATTAGAGTTATATTGTAGTGAAGTGAGATTTTGTTTTAAAAATTAAAATGTTACAAATAATAAAAGAAAAAAATCAATAATGTAAAAATAAAAAAGATTGTACATATTAAAATTAGCTAATTAAAAGAAAATAATAAAATTTATATACATATTTTACATAAATGTTGTGTTAAGAAAAATGAGATTTAAAAATAAAAATAAAAATAAATAAAGAAACATTTTTGAAGCTCAAAAGATTTTGATCTTTATTTAAAGTGATCCCTATACAATTTTTGAATTGTTTGGAATTTACAAGTCTATGCGTAGACTTGGGTCAGGTATTTAGCCTTTAGCCATTCTAGAACAAAATTACATTAGAATGATCAAGAACGAAAGAAGAAGAAATTTTATCCATAATGGAATGGAGCAATGGTGGTGATAACAAAAGGTGAGAACCTTATGAGAACCAACAAAGCTCATCCTCCCTTAATCCCTTCAGTGCTTCACAAGACTCCCTCACTCAAAGTTTTTTGCCCCCTTTTGGGATGGTTGTTGGATGCTCATTTAATCTTGTCAACCAACTTGAACTGTCTTCTCTTTTAAAATTAATAACTAAGGTAATAATTTTAGCGCCACATGTTATATAATAATAACTCAAATAATATGCCTCTAAACAATTCTTCGAATCAATGTCTGAATAACAGAGTTATTTGAAGTTCAATATGAAAGTGTGAATTTATATAGGACCCAACTCGACCACCAATTCATCGTTGGTAGGGAGACCTCTTATGCTCCCACTATTCATACAGTTGACCTACTACTTTCCATTTCACTTTCTTCACTTCTGGATTTTTTATTGGTTAATAAACTTATTGCTTTCTCAATTGGAACACAACGAGACTAAATATGGTTGTGAACTGAGTTAGGCACATCAAAACAAATAAATCTACAATATAGAACATTGATACTCTCTTCCATAACATTAATGTTGATCAAATATTCACCTTCCCTTAACCAAACAGATCGAATTATATTGAGGAGACCAGTCCTGTTATAACAAGAATTTATGACCAACATGCAGGCTCTGCAGCAATAGTGAAATATTCCCACAGACCTTTCTGGATTACAATCACATTGCACCATTATAACAAAAAGTTTGAAACATTATAATCCTTTTGGCACAAACTTCAAAATCTCCCTATAGTTCTTTCAACAAGAAGCTCAAAAAATGGCATGTCTGCTTCACTATGCTAATCTCCCTATAGTTCTTTCAACAAGAAGCTCAAAAAATGGCATGTCTGCTTCACTATGCTAGATCGACAATCTGAATAGTCAAAAGTACCACAAGATGCTTCAATAGCACTGGAAAGCATCCATTTCATGAGCACCTCCAAAACAAGACTTTCAACTCTTTGTACAACAATATTCAAGATAATTGCCCAATCATTTTGGTAATGGATAAAACGTGCTTGGACTCTTTCATGGATTCAACAGTCACAATGATTTCTTTACATTGGCTTCCAATTCCATGTATGTCAACAAAGAACTGTTGTCCTTTTCATCTTTGACTCTTCTTAGAAAAAGAATTTGAACCTCTATTATGTGGAAACGTGAATACGTTCAAGTCATATTTTATTCTGTTAATCCATATACATACTCATTTTCGTCAATGGCATGTTTCTTTTTTTAACTAAAAGCCTGGCAATATTGTTAAAACAACCAGATCAAAAACTGTGGAGAGCCCTTATGCCTTTCGTTCGAAGTAGCAATCCCTTCAATGGATTGATCGATATTTAATGCTTCATCATGTTGTTGGACTTTTTATTTTTTGGTAAATCTCAAGGTTGCTTGAAATTGCTGATGCAGAAACTTGCAATTCTTATTCACAACTTACATATGTGTCCCTCATTAATGTTGAACCTGAGTAATTATAATCGACGGTCTCCCTATATAGAGGTTCCAAATATTGGCATTCAACTCATCATAATAAAATGTGTTTGCGCTTAAAAGGATACAATATGAACGACAATCTCATATATAGAAGAGTCCATAATATAGTTTCCACGACCTTTATAATCCTTTGTGCCATGCCTTGTCAACACTTTATATAACTCCAAGTAGGCCTGGGTTCAAAGAGTAAATGGAAATCCCACTAAGCTCATGTATACAAATATATTATTTTCTTATGATATGGCATAAGAATAATGCCAAAGTAATAATCCCCAAAACGTAAGTGATAATCCCCAAAACGTGTGGTATAAATTTTATGTTATAATTAAAATACTAGAGAGATATATCTTGAAAACGTGGGTTATGAAAAAATGGAGTAGTATGTTGGGTTTGTCGTATGATGTAGGGAACATCATATAATGATTTTATGATGTGAAGTGGATTAATCCAAAGACAGATGAAATCAAGGTTAAAATAATGATTAAATATTGGAATACAATTATGGCCAATGTCATATGATCAAATAATATATCCTTGGCATAAGTTAAAGTCATAACATGAATTAATTTTATGAAATAATGCTATAGTTGAAGGGAGAGGCATGAGAGAAATTCTTGAAAAGTGGATCATATAGAAATATAGTAGTACATTGGCATTGTTACATATCACATGAATCTTAATTGTTTACTTTTCTTTTGTTTAAAAAGTCACGTTTGATAATAACACATTATGATGAGTGGGGATACAAGACTTATGTGGTGTTAATATTTCAATGATAAATGAAAAATATGAGAGTGTAAGCAATGAGAGGAGTGGGAAAGTGTCATGTTTAGTAATAAGTCAAGATCCACGATGATTTCTCCAAGAACATTGTGTCGGTTTTAATGAGGGTGAATGAAACTTTGTGTGAGAAATTTGATTTAAGGGGAAGCCTAGCAATGCTTTGTCAAATAAAAACTAATGACCAAAATGGTCATCAACATTGTGCATCTACAATGGGGCTCAAGATGCCTTGTCTTGACTTGAATCTTCATTGTCCATCATATCCCATATACCTTAGTAACTTCGAGTCAATTCCTCTGGTGTGCTTCTCAAATTCTCCAAGTTTCTCTTAAGAGACGTATATTGAAGGTGGTCTCAGCCATGGTGTTAGTATCTGCAGTGGAAATGGAAGGTTTCCTTGCTCCTATGTGCTCCTAGACATATGATTGAAGCCTTGCCAAGTCCTCCTTCTATGCCAAATCTTTTTGTAGTTACATCATCACCTACGTGAACTTTTCCTCTTGCCATCTATCAAATTGGATGACCTTCTCACGAAGGTGTGCAAGTTTTGCTATGTGCTTGTCCCAATCTATTCTAACTGTTATGAGGGATTCTTGGCCTTCTTTAAAACAATTCACGAGCAATGGAAGAAATTGGGAAGAGGTCTCCATGTGCTTCTCCATCTCTCTCATAATTTTCTTAAACATATTAACCTGCTCTTTCAATCTCTTATTGTCTTCTCAAAGCTCATCATTGTTGGCTCATAAATATTCCAACCTACCTATGATTTTTTTTCACATGTTGCATTCTACATTTTTTTGTTCACGGCCTTGGAAGCAGTGCCTCAGTCAACGATGCAAGTGTTCTTATATCATTTGATACATAAACGAGGGGATCATAACCCACTCGCTTCACCAACACGGATACCTATGTAAAATTTTCTTTCTTGTCTCTATCTTAGTTATTAGTCTAAGTCTCGCATAGGGTTCTCTATATTATGAAGGCTTCCAAGCCTTAGTCCTCTACCCTGTCTCTCAATTTCCCCCTCATTCAAACCATAATGGTTACGTTCTGCAATGTCAATGATCAAGGTGATAGATTTATCCTTTACTAACTCAGTCTCCCATTATTCAATACTACATTCGTTCATTGATTCATAGTCCACTCAGTATACACAATGATTGTCTCCTAATTTCCCACTCATTCAAACCACAATGGTTATGCTCACTCAACCAAGCATTTTGTGCAGAGGTGTTACTATTATGGGTCACATAGGATTGAACATCCAATTAGAAAGTGAGGTCAAAGGAGGAAAAGTGGAATGCTTGGACAACAAGAAAAACTTTGGATGCTCAGAAATTAGGGTTAGGGTTTTCACATGGTTACCATCAAGTGAAAATTAGTGTGTTCTCTCCTGGTGTTAGAGGATAGTGCTTAGTCCTGTAGCATCTAATGGAATGAGAATGGGGACTGTCCATAAGCTAGGTTTCACACTTTGAAGTGGAAATTTAGAAAAAAACATGCCCTATTCTATCTTGTCTCTAGGGTTTGGAAGAGGGTGTTCTTAGATAGCAAAAAACGTAGAATCTCTTGTTAGAAAACATTATTTTCTTGTGGGTACATTGGGAAGAAAGGGAGTGCTACATCATATATCAAGGTGGAACTTTGTTTCCATGTCTCCATCACCCTCGGAGAAATTCTCAAAGTCATTTCTCTATTGAGATTCTTGTTCTCATTCTTGCTGAACGAACGAGGGCGATTTGATTTCCTCTCTTGTTGTAATTATGTTCTCATTACCAAAGAGTTTTCCAATATATAGTAAAATGAGTGGACTCAACCAAAAAATAATTTAAATGCCCAAGTAACAAGTTATTTTCCCAATGGAGACAAGTTCGACCCAGACAATCTTAAATCCATTGAGCAATGTTTAGAATCGCCCCAACATAAAGAAAATATCCTAACACTATTTAGAATTTCCCGACATATTAAAATTATCCCAACACATTTTAGAATCACCCCAACATCTTATAATTCACCCAATAGTATTTAGAATCACCCCAACAATCTTCAATTTTCCCAACATTGTTTAGAATCACCAAACAATCTTTGTTACACATCAAAATCACTCATTGCAATGATGGTTAGTGTCGTCATTACAAATGTCACAAGTGTCACATATTGGTCACAAGTGTCACAAACATCATATTGTTATCTTGCCTATGTCGTCTCTCTAATGACATCATAAGGACACTTAAGACACCTCAAAGACTGGTTTTGAAGAGGAGAAATTAGTTGACAAAGAGTACAAGCCTTTTGCCATTGAAGAAACCACTTAAAAACTATTTTTGGAAGGCAACGCTCCCCTACCCACTGTCAGGGAGCGTCGTCGCTCCTTATCCTTCTTTGGGGGAGAATTGAAACGCTCTATGCACCCTTTTGGGGGAGCACCGCCCTTTCTGAGCGAATTTTGGTTTGTTGAGATAAATCAAGGAAGAATCCCCTCAATCTCTGAAGTTGGTTGGATTTGAATCTGAGGTCGAGGCATGATCTTAGGGAAGATCCACAACTGAAGGAGAGGAATCCTCAACTTATCCCAAAGATCTCTCAAGTGGTTGGGCCTCTCCAAGCTTATATAAGGAGGCCTTCTCATGGTAAAAGGTACATGGAGAGATGGAGATTGAGAATTATACCAAACTTATGATCTCATTAGTGGTATTGCAGTTTGGAGAAGATATCAAGAATCAAACTTATGATCCCATAAGTGAGATACCATTGAAGCATAATAAATGTGGATTACTTGAGAAAAGGTTGGACAAAGAGAGAGTTGGAAGAAGTTGTTTCACCTTCATCAAAGAGTTGTAAGTACTCTTCATTTGTTCTCATTAATATACATATATGTTTGGCCTGTTTATTTCAAGTGTGTGTTTGTTCCACATAAACTTGTGTCTAGTAGATAGATCTCTTTTTGAGCTAATATCAATAGAATAGGAAGCTTGTTGTATCTTTGTTTGTTCTACAAGACCTATCGAGGAGCTTAGGGTTGAAGCTCAATCTGGACTGTGTGAGGACAAACACCATTAAAAAGGTACACTTTTCTTCTTCCTCTTCATACATTATCTTAATTAGATCTAAAAGGATGTCAGTGACCAATGATAGCACCCTTTCTGTCTTGGTCTTAGGGGTCTAGAGACCGAGAGGGAATCTGCTTGTCCGTAGGAAGATTCACCTATAACAGAAATCGATGACTCCTCTAGGGAAGAACTTTGAGTTTTGTTTCCTTTCCTAGGTCTTGTTTTGGCCTTTGATCACTTTTATATCTCATCCATACTGTGTCTATGATTCTTAGGTGTGTTGATTGGTCCTTTACTTCATCCCTTACACTTTGGATTTTTGAATTTGCTTGAAATTTTGCATTTCTAGGAATTTTTATGAAGTTTGAGAGGCTAGTTCTCCCCTGCCCTTGCTACCAAAGAGTTGGCGCCCCCTGCCAAGCCTTCAGGGAGCATTGCAACACTCTAGTTCCCTTGACACCAGAGCACTGCCATTTTTCTAAGGAAAAGCTTGCAGGAGTTTAGTCTCTGAATCCAATTTTTCCTGTTTGCACTTGCTCAGAGTTCTTACAACCTCAGTGTATCCTTGTTTGGGTCTCCAACACCTTGATTTCTAAGAATTCATGATGCTTTGTTTGGTTTTGTGAAATATTTTTCTTCCTTACTTTGAATAACTCTTTATCTTTGACAATTTAGAGTCAATTTGTCATTTTCTTCTCATTTATCTGACTGAGTGAAATTTTTTTGTAAGGATATTCAAAGGTATTGTGTACTTTTCATTTTGATCGTTGAGATATTTTTCCCAAGCAATTCTTGTTTATTCATCATCCATTACCTTTCTCCTACCTTCACTAGAAATTTCACCTTTTTTTTGTGCATTCTGGGTAATGTTTTGCAAATTTTTGGTTATTTTTTTGAGTTTCTGGGAGAATCAACGCCCCCCTGTAGGCCATACCAGAGTGCCATCTCTCCCCTAAAGTGTTTTAGGGGGTGTTTCAACACTCTGTGCACCCTTATGGGGGAGCGCTAGTGTCTTTTTTGAGTGAAATCACCTTCTTTTGCTCAGTCTTTTGCAGCTTGTTTTGTAGTACTCTTTACCCAGAGTCTATGGTTGTTTTGTGAAGTTGTTTGGATTGGTTCTTGATGGTTTTTTATGCTTGTCACTCTCCTTTGTCTTGATTGGATCTTGAAACCTCTTTTAGAAACGTGAAATTGCCTTTCCTAGCTACATTTTTGTCAGGACAATTTTGAGTGGTTTCTCTTTCTCCCTATCATTTCTTGGATTCTTCTTCGCATTTTATTGTCTTCCTTGAATGCTTGCATTTGAAGTAGTGGAATTGCATGTTTTTTTGGGGCATTTTGAGACATTGTGCATATGGAATGATGAATGTTTTCTCCTTCTCGTAGTATAGCTTTCATCGAAATGAAAATATTGCATCATCTCTTTGCATAACTTTCAAGTCATTCAAAACACCATATTGTCCACACCATTTTCCTTTTGAGTGACAACAGCCTTAAAAATAAAGCGCTAAACTAAAAATTGATTAGAAATTTTTATATTTTCTGGTAGTAAACCTACATCATATTAGTTGTAGGGATTTGGAATAGGTGTGAAAGATAACTCTCCAAAGTTGCAAACAAACATAGGATCTTGTGTTAGGGAGCAGTGAAATCCAATTGCTACATTTTATCCTGGGAATCCCTTCTCACACAAGGGTCAAACCTGAGGTCGCATTGAGAATAGAAGAGTTACTCACCCTGCTTTGTTGGTCTTAGTGTAGAGATTGCGCGTATTATGGAGGTCTCTTGAAGGTATACCCATAATGATGAGTGGAAGCCTTTCAAGTTGATTTCGGTCTAGATACCCTACCCTTGCACGTGGATTGGACTGTCGACTGTTTCCCCAAGCATCACTATTGTAGTTGGTAACCTTAGTGGCCTATCTCTTTAGGGTATTTACACAAGGTGAATGTGGAGGGGAAAGTCTTCAGGGTACCTGGAATCGACGTTGGCCAGACTCACTCGAGATCCTTGGAGGGTATACCTTAGTTGAACCAGTTGACAAAGTGGTTGATCCGATCCCATCTTTAGTCAATCCCACTCTCCCATTAGAGATTGCAACCCAAGCAGTTAATATGTCTCCACCTATCAGCCCCATTCTCCGCTTGGAGAATGAAACCCAAGTGGTTGATCTAATCTCATCATCAATCGATCCTACTATCCCTCTAGAGAGTAAACCTGATACTGCCAAAAATTTTCTCGTTAATACAAAATCTACCGTGCCGGGGGGCATTCCTCCTTCTCCTGTGAAACCCCTTCCACGCAATGAGGCCATCATTTTTTATTGGGTTGTGCTAAATGGACCTTGTCTTCCCTCTCACATTCCTTTCAATATTCCAGTATAGGTTTGTGGTCGGGACGTTCCTCATACGCTAATAGATGAAGGTTCATCTTTTAGTATTTTGTCCTTTGTTGTTTGGAAATCTTTCAGTTATCGTCAGCTTGTGCCAGTTACCTAGACTTTATTTTCTTTTAACAGAAGAACCAGTTATCCTTTAGGGACCCTTCCTCAGTTTCCCATAACTTTGGGAGGGAAAACTATCTTTATTGATTTTATGGTAGTCCAGGACCCCTTGGATTTCGATTTACTCCTTGGGCGAGATTATGTCTATGCCATGAAAGCTATTGTGACCACTTTTTTCTATGTGATATCTTTCTTGCACAATGGAAGAATGGTGACTATTGATCAAATTTTGTTTGTTGGCCCTAACTTGACCATCAACCCAATGACCTACCTAAATGGTTCTTATATGCAGTTAGTATTACCCCTGCCACAGGTCAATTATGTGGTTTTGTCTCCCGTGACTTCAACTTTTGATGACTTGGATCCGGTAGTTGAAATGGTGATCTCTTCGGTAGGGCTATTGGAGCCCGATCTCCTTAACCCTGATGAGACCCTCGACATGTGTTCCTTCTGGAGCATTCTTCTTTCATCCAATGAAGATCTTTTGGAATCCATGACCGATTTGTGTCCCTTGACATGGTGTCCTTCTAGAGCATTATCCTCTTGGAAGCCATGATCAAGAAGAGTCCAAGAGCATAGTTTTATTTTCTTTGTGGCAAGCTCATTAAAAAATGAAACAGAGGCCTTGAGCATAGTTTTCCTCTCTATAGCAAGCTCGATAAAAAATAAAATAGATATCTGGGGACTAAACCCATAGCCTTGAGAATAGTTATTTTCTTTTGTCAAGCTCACTAAAAAATGAAACAATTTCCTCTCCCATCAGGTCAAGTCTTTCACCAGATCTTGTAGATGTCGAGTCGAGTCTTTCATTAGCTCTCCTATTTGAACCTTCATTTATTCCACCTGTATCCTTTTTCTCCATCTAGTACAGAAATTGGTGACAACCTCACAGTCAGTGAATGAATTGAAGCTTGGGGGGCATGTCTCCATCCTTTGATGATCATTCTAGAGTTAAGCCACTAGCTTTTCAAGCTGGGAGCATATCGAGCATGGCCTTAGTTCCTTATCATGCTCGAAAAAACATGAGAATGCAACCGAGTAAACTTTTATCTCTTTTTGGGACTCACATGGTTATACGAAAAAGGAACCCCTTGGAGTCTCCTTTAATCTCTTTTCAGACTCTCTAAACATGAAAAGATTGTCGAGTGATCTTGCTTCCTTTACCACTCGTTAAAAGGTTTGAAAGGGCGTCTTTCGAGTGACAATTTATCTCTTTTTCGGCCTCGCAAGACTAACATTACAAAAAAGGACCACATTGGAGTTGTTTTTAAGTCATTTTTAGACTCTCTAAATATGAAAAATTACTGATTTTACCTTCTTTGGACTCATTAAACAATCATACATTGAAGGGTCCATATGGGACCGAACCCTTACTTCTTTTAGTTCGTTAAATAAAAGAAGAGGTACATACCGAAGGTAAGTTATATCGAGCATGTGTTACCCTCCTCGAGCTAGTTAAAACAAAAATAGGTACTCATCTATCTGGATGGGGAAAAAATTGAAAGAAACAAGCCAAGCAGTTTTTGAGAACTTTACTAGTAACCTTACAGTCACCCTTGAACATGACATTTTATCTTTGCACGCATTTCAATCCACTGAACCTCTGCACTGAACCAATCCTTTTGATTTTCCTTACTCCTTTGGGTCACCTGATGAAAGTCACAGTATCCATTGCATTATCAACTTTTGGTCGTTATCAAGTTTCTACTCTCATGCCTCAATGTTCAATGGAAGTATCTGCCTCAAGAGTCAACCATCACAAATTATTGTTTCAATACCTATGTCAATCCATGTTCATTTGATCCATCAATTACATCTCTGTGTTAGTTTCATTTCGTTGATGGGGGATACACCAAAGATCTCCTTTGACGAGTCTATTCCTGTCGACTTCAGCACATTATCCAGGAGCTAGACTTAGGAACTAGTTAGTACCTTGGGACCTGCATGCATCAATGGAAGTATTCCTCACTTTCGGCAGTGGGTTTACATCATTGACCCCTAATTGGGTGATTCCATGGATGTTCGACTTCATCTCATCCATTCACATTCGTTGGAATGTACTAGACTACATTGGGAATTATTGACATCAATGGTGATTTCCCTCGCACTTGTTAATGGTTTTCCTTATTGACCAGTAATAAAGTGGTTTCTGCCATGTTTGACATCATGGCATCTATTCACAGGGTTAGATTCATACTACATTGGGATCGGTAAGAATACCCTGGGTTGAGCCATCAATCTTATATGAACTTTGCCCAGGTTGAGACAATGTTTCTTTGAACATTGACACATATACTGTAACATAGATCCACTTTGTATTGGCCATGTCTTGTCGTCTCGTATATCCATTGTGTATTCTTCGTCGCTACAATTAGTTCAGGTCATAGAAGTATAGAACCACATTGTATCTTCTAGTGGCTATACCTTTTCATCAATATAATTATGGATCTGCAGTGTATTCTATAGCGGTCATACCTTAAAAAGTCTTTATAACTCAAGCATAGGTATGCTTTCCTTGGGTTTGAAACATGTCATAATATTTGTTTGATGGTTGTTTGAATCTTTTTCCAGCCTCTCTAAGTCCATACCCTTGGTAAAAAAAGTCTACAAAGTACTTCAGTCATCATCGTCTTCTGACTTCTCGCTTTGGGGGGCAATCTGTTACACATCAAAATCACTCATTGCAATGATGGCTAGTGTCTTCGTTACAAATGTCGCAAGTGTCACATATTGGTCACAAGTGTCGAAAGTGTCGCAAACATCATATTGTTATCTTGCCTATGTCGTCTCTCTAACGACATCATAAGGACACTTAAGACACCTTTACGATTGGTTTTGAAGAGGAGAAATCATTTAACAAAGAGTACAATCCTTTTGCCAATAAAAAACCCAATTAAAAATGATTTTTGGAAGGCAGTGTTCCCCTACCCACTGTCAGGGAGCGCTGGCACTCCCTATCCTTCTTTGGGGAAGCATTGAAATTCTATGTGCACCATTTTGGGGGAGCATTTCCCTTTCTAAGAGAATTTTGCTTTGCTGAGATAAATAAGGGAAGAATCCCCTCAATCTCTGAAGTTGGTTGGATTCGAATCTGAGGTTGAGGCATGATCTTAGGGAAGATCCACAACTGAAGGAGAGGAATCCTAAACTTATCCCAAAGATCTCTCAAGTGGTTGGGCCTCTCCAA
>ML818409.1:24591-43027 GCA_009831015.1 Picea engelmannii | reverse complement strand
TAGTGATGTATTTTATATTAATTATGAGACATGTAAAAAAATATGTGCACTGGCCTTTAACATCTAGGATCTCTGACCTAATCAAAACATAAGCATCATATCTTATAACAACAGGCTCACCAGCCTATAAAACATAGCATAAACACAAAGGCTCGTTGGTATCACAATCGTGCGCACTTAAGATGTTGCGCATAATATCCTGGAATGTGCAAACTTCCTCATTTTACTGTGCAGTACATGCATGCACTATGTCATGAAATTTTCATACAAAATGATATCAAAACAACTCACCAGCTTAAGTACATTTTCATGTAGATTACAATTGGGCACAACCTAGGGATATTACACTCATGCATTATGTTTTAGAGGTTTTGACATTGTTCTACAAGATATGTTGATTTAGATATGGAAAGTGATAAAGATAGAAAAAGGATCACCACATGGTATGTTTTTACTGTAGGTGGAACAACAGTAAGTTGGATTTTGAAATTGCAAAAGGTTGTTTCACTTTCAACAACAGAATCAGAGTATGGTGTTGCTACAGAAGTTAGTAAAGCGATGCTTTGGTTACATAGGTTTATGGAGGAATTGGGAAAGAAGCAAGAGAATAGCAGGTTGTACTGTGACAATGAGAGTTCCATTCATCTTGCAAAGAAATCAACATTCCATTTAAAGACTAAGAATGCACAACTCAGGTAACCATTTCATACGATTCGTCTTGGAAGATGGATATTTGAAGTTGGAAAAGATACATACTAGCCAGAAACCTGCAAACATGTTAACAAAGGGAGTAACCAGGGAAAAACTGAGTTCCTGCTTAGTTTTAATTTGCCTTCAAGAATGAAGGTGAAGATGAGAAATTTTCTAGGTCCAAGGTGGAGTATAGTTCTGCAGGTACAACAACATTGGAGTTATTGTGATCAGTTTCCAAGTGGGAGATTGTTGATTGTGGAGCCTGATTATCTTCCTGATTCAGAGGTTTTTTTCAGTCGTGCTTGGACCCCATTCCCTAATGAGGGGTCTGGGGGGATTTCCCCCCCACAACTACCACCAGGATGGGGGGGAAACAATTGTTTTAGCCCCCCTAGAGGGAGATATGGACCATTCATTATAAGGTTGCATATTTGACGGTAGAAGTTATTTTTAGGGTTTTCTTCCTTAAAAAGAAACCCTCTCTTATGAGGGAATTGTATTTCGTCTATGTACTATCATGAATATTGTATTCTGAGAGAGGATATTGTGAGAGAAAGAAGAGGAAGTTATAACGGGTGTTTTGTAGGTTGTATCCTTTCATTTTACTGGATAATAATAAGGAAGGACCTAGAAATTTCTCTAGTGGATGTAGCCCACATTGGGTGAACCACATATATATGTATCTCTATTGTATTGTGTATCTTTTGTGTTTTAGTTCCGCATTTGTTTTATATTATCGCACCGCGATCTTGATTTCTAACAAGAGTGATTTTCTTTTCTGCAAGTGTGACATCCATTTTCTGTAAGTACAAGATGTAATATAGGTTGGTGACTTGATTAATAATTTTGGTATCTTTTTTTGTGGCATTTTATCAAAAGTAATACAACTCATAGGAAATTACAATATTATACTTGCATATACAGTGCATGACAGTTTGTAAGTAAGATACAACCTCAGATTGATAATAAAATGTACAACTCTTCAGTTTCTTACTAAATTAATTAGGAAATAATTGAAAAGTCCATCATTTTTGGCATCATTGTTGGGGATCTATCAAAAATGTAGTTATTTTGTTGTTTTTTGAATTTTTCATTTCAGTAGATTGAGTGATATGATTTCTTTTCAGTAGTTTGTAGAATGTTTTCCTAGTTTTTTCTATGCACATAGTTAGATATCAATAGGGTAGATTCATTAGTTCATCCAAAAAATATCGAAAAACTAACAATGCAGGTCAATCTCAAGAGGGAAACAATAAAAATCAACCAAACTATCTATCACTTGCAGTGAGTTCCATTTCCAAAATAAGACATGGAACCTATTCTAAAGAATCTGAGATTGTACAAGGATCTATGCACACAAAGATTCCACTTTTAGAAGATATGATCAGTGAGCAATAAAACTCTAGGGAATTCATATTTCATGGAGCACCTTTAAAGATAAAAGATATCCCACAGAGAGAAATGGCACATGAAGTTGTCAAGGAAGAAACCTTTGCTTTCATATTTCCAATTAGAGGATCAAATGAGGAGACCAAAATGAAGAATATCCCTCATTCAACCTTGTCAAATTTTCATGGTCTATCTAAAGAAGATCTTGACACCTTCCTCTTTGAATTCAATGTACTTTGAAAAAATTATGATTATGTGTTGGATGCTCAGAAATTAAAGATTTTTTCGACTACGCTCAAGAATGTTGCACTACATTGGTTCATGGGCCTTGGAAAGGACATCATCTGTAGATGGGACCAAATGATGAAGAAATTACTAGAAAAATACCAAGATTATTGTAAGGATAAGGAAAGGAGGGAGGAAGTCTTCAGGATGACACAACATGAAAACAAAATCCTTGAGGATTAATGTTAGTACTAGATTTGGTCCAGTCATTAGTGTGCACACAGATCAAGATTATGAGGTTGAAACCTATTAGAAAGATGCTAATGGAAATATTATAAATCCTATGGATGAAAGGGTATATAATATACTAAAATCACCCCCAAAATAATTATTATAAAAGCAGGCTCTAAGGGCCCGGGGATAAGTTTCAAATGCATGGGAACTTTTGGGAGCACGAAAGGGGATAGTCACACCAAAAACATACTTAATCCATATTTCAAATGGAATTATATCATATAACCAAGGACTAAGAAGAAATTGTTGGCGAAGGTGTGGGCCCGATTATCCAACGGCAGCGAGCGAGCCTGATCTACAGTTGAGGATGCATGTCGCATGGGAAAAGTGAATGAGAGTTAGCACACTCTTGGGGCACAATGATGGTTTTGAGATCCATGTGTTGGAGGGTGGATGGTGTGGCATGGTGGGGATACAAAAATCAAAACCACTTCGCTAGGGTCGTGATAGTGGTATTCTTGTTTCTCCAAATCACATATCCACCAACTCAACATATAGTTGTTTGTCTATTGAGCGCCACCTGGAGCCAGCAAAACAGTCCACCTGGACACTGAGGAAGTTGATGAGGTCCTGACACATCACCGACATATATTTTAGATCTTGTCAAAAATCTACACCTATACAAATAATGCTCACTAGTATCTTGACTGCCATATCAGGCTTAGTCACACATAGGATGAACCCAGAGGACACTTTAGTGTTGACATGGACCAATATGAAGTTGTCATGTGTCCATGGGTCCATAATGAATGGAGCATGACATCATCCAAATTTCATGTGTTCTCCTCATTTTTCCAAAAATATGTCAAACCATTGGTAAAAGGACGTGTGTTTCGAAGAAGGGCATGAAGAAGAATATCTCAAGAAATTGGACGATTCATTGACAGCTTGCCAAATCAGTTGGAAAATATGTGACACGTAACAAGATATCTAGCATCATGTTCACAAAATTTCACTCATCATTATACCATTGACTACATCTGACAAAAGAAAACAATCATTAATTCAACATGTCTAATCACGTGAGCCCCAGATCTATAAATATCAGGCCATGTGCATTGGCCATATTTTGAAACTTATCATCTTTTTCCCTGGAAACAAACAAGATTTTTCTGTAGTTTTCATATGAAAATAACTTGTCATCTTTATCCCAAACCAAAGGTAACCCCATTTTCACTAAATTCTCAAATTTGTTGGAAAACAATTCCACGTTTCTTTTCAATGATATGCATTAACTTTGAGCTTGTTGTATTAGATTCCTCTTTGTGAAAATTCTTTCAATTTCCATCACCATCGTTGTTCTATCAATAACACATTTTCTTCACAATGTTTCTCTAGAATTGGAATTTAGGAACTTATGATTTGAGTAGCAACTTGTGGTCTTGTTCCTAATTCATGAAATTATTTCTGGATTGCATCGTTTGCTTCATGTATCAGAAACATTTCATCATCTATTATTTTTAAATAATCCCAAAGCTTGACTACTTCACTAATGATTTCATCTCATATGTGAAGTTTGGATCCTACCAAATATGGTTTACCTGACAGTTTAGTCTTCATCTATTCCATATCAGTTAACATCTTAGCCTTTAGTTTCTCATATTCTGCAATAACTTTGTCTTTGTATTTTATTTCTTCTTTCTTCTATGAGATTGTTTTCTTTAAGATTTCAATTTCAACACCTTTCAAGTTTATATCCGCTAATGTCCTTGATAGTCCAGTTGTTGGATCTGATGTATCTACTGCTTAAAGAGAAGAAGACCCTCCTTTTAAACTTTCAATATGTTTTTCATACATTTCCATCTGCTCTCCCATCTCTATCATTTTCTTCACAAGTTGATCTTTTTTTGCTTAGATTGCCTATAGTTATGGAGTCTATACATGGTCAATTTCTGGGATTTAAAGATTTTTCTTTAGAACTTTGATTTCTTTGTCCATTGTTTTTATCAGTGTTGGAATGGATGTCTCATCTTTTGGATTAGCTATGAGTTCTATTATCCATTGTTCTAGCTCCTCCACTCTTATATGTATGGTCCTGGTATCCAACTTTTCATTCTTTAACTGAGTCTTGAGCTTATCATTTATAGCTTGGAGTTTCTTGATTTCAAGATTAGATATCATGGAATCTTTGTTTACCATTTTTGCAGTTTTTATATGCAAGTCAAATTTATCCAAATGATGAACAAGATTTAGATCAATGGAGATGTTTTTTTAATTTTTTCCACTCCTTTGCCTCCATGAATCCTATATTCAACCTCCCTTTCTCATAATCTACAGTTAAGATCATTCAAGTCTGATATGCATCATGGTCATAGACTTTAGGAATCATACTCTTCTTTATGCTTGCACCTGCCTTTCTAATTTCCTTTAAATGTTGAACTTGGTCTAATTGCTTTGATTGATCAATGGTCCTTGATTTTGTTTCACCTTGTCTTCCCACACTTTTGAGATTTTTTGAAGATATTACATATACAATCACAATATGACCCTTTTTCTTTGGAATTATTTCTTCAGGAAAGTATGGATCCCCTTCCTCTTGAAATACTTCTAATTTATTATTTTTGGATGATCCTTCTTCCCCTCTCTAAATTATTTGAGGTAGGATTTGAATGTTTTCTTTTGTATTTGTTCTCAAACTACTATGATGTTTGTGTGATTGGAGACTTTGTTGATGGATCAAATTGTTTACCATGGATCTATAGAATGTTTTTCACATATTGCGAACTGTCTTGATTTTCCAATAGCTCCAGTTGTTCTTTTTGTTCATGTTTATAAGGACTCTTCCCATGTGATTGTTTTTAAGAAATTATGCCATGAGGGTCATAATTCCATGGTTCTCGTTGTTCTAATTCCAGAGTTGAAATCATCTTTGTTGTCACCTGTAGTGTTGATCTCGTATTGAAAATAAAATGTCCTACCTCCTTCTTGAGTTTGAATGTTACCTTATAAAAATTAATTTCATGAGTTTAATCTTTGCCTAACATATTCAAGAGAAAAAAATCTTGGATTCAAGAAAACAGGAAAGTGAAAGGGAGAAAGTTGACAACCATAAACCCTGATTTCAGTATATTGTTCAAATATATACCAGCCTTCCACTCTTTTGTCTGGGATTAACTGTAATAGTTTTTTTTCATTCAGGAAATATTCTAGGAGGAACTTGATCGTGTATGATTTTGTACGATTTAGACGTAAATTGATCAACATACTATGGAAATTCAACATTCAAAGGTTTCTTCATAATCACATAAATCTAGTGAGTAATTGAAGCTAGGTTACCAAGATCATATTCAACCTTTATTCTTATATGCATAAAATGAAAGGCTTGTGTAAACAGAAAAAGGTGAACCATGTAAGATTGATATCTGAAGCTTCTGAGAGATTCAAATTCAGAAAGTTGATAATGGATTTGATCTACTAAGAATTGGGCATATTTAAATTTAGTGATGAGTTTGGTTGTGATTGGGCATATTGAAGCTATAATATTTAAAACAAACTCATCAACTCTAAAATCATCATTTTCCCCCAATATCATAGAAATCAAAGAAATAATTTTCTGAGAAGTCTCGAGAAAGATATTTGATTGAATGATAGCGTTATCACCCAGAACGTCAAGATTTGTATAGAGATATGATTGTAACAAGGTAACCATTTGTTTTGATTCAAATCTATGAAACATTTGGTTGCTACTAATTCATTTAGTGGTTCGCTATCAAGATTTAGTGGCCATCTCATCATCTCGTTAATAGTCAAAGTAGTTCATTCAATGAGAACCGCCCCAGCTGTGGAAATTATGTCTCTCTTGGATGGGACATAATTATCAACGCACCAAAATACAAACTCTAGGAAATGATATACCTGAGGTACTAAAAATTTGGCGAGGTAGGATTCACATGCATAGTAATGGTGAACCAAATCCATAAAACCCTGGTTTTTTTGTTGGTATAACTTAGAGGGATTGAAAGACAATAAAAGATCGAAAACATCTTGATATTTTTTGACAAGAGATTCCTCTACGCCATTTATATTTTTCTTACTTCCTGTAGGCTGAGATGACTATATTTTGGAAATGACAACATAAAGAAATAAAAATGAGTTGGGTTTCGTCGTGGAGGATGTTGATTGGTATAGGTATCAAACTGGAGTGGAAAAGGATAATTTAGAAAGAACTCTTAATCGAACGCTTGAATTATTTACGAACTCAAAATAAAACAAACATTTGACCATTTTTCCCTTTTACATTCGAAATGTATTTGCGTCATTTTATCATTGGCGGAAGATAAATTTTAAAAATAATAATTTTAAATATTTTATCTTTTTTTTGGCTGATGTTGATTAATTGGGTTGGTTGTCATTGATGTCAACCCTTGAAACAAGTATGGTAACCCCAATAGTATGGTTAATGGAATCAAGTTTGTTTGATGTATAAATGTATGTATATTAGTGTATTTGCAGGTAATACTATTCTATATGGAGAGTACATGTCATGCCATTTATGGGGATATGTGAAACATCACATAACTCCTCATAGTTATAGAGTTATGGCCTTGTGAAGTTGAAGAACCCTCATGAGTTTTCTGAAAGCCCCTAGAAGGTCAAGGAAGTCAAAATATTATAGAAACGCCTAGAATAAGTTGACTAGTCAAAGTGGGTGAAACTAGGAGTTACTCATGGGTTAAGTTGTTGCAATAAGAAAATAATTAAAAATAAAATAGTTGAAACTAGAAGTGGAGAGTTTACTATTTATGGATAAAGTGGTTATAAGTAGATAAGTGGTTATAAATGGGTTAGCGCTAGAAGAAGGAAGTTGGGTTAAGTTGGTTAGAAGGTAACCCCTAGAGGAAGCTACTTGGAGAGTATAAATAAGAGAGAAAGGGTATTCTATTAGCACCTATTGAGTACATTGAATATATATTATCATTTAAGGTTTATTGCAGGTACTCATTGATACATCTGAAGTTATGCAAGTCTGAGGAAGCATGAAGGGTTGTCGACAAAAGTTTCAGAGTTGCAGAAATACTGGAAAAAAAACCCTAGTTTTTTAGGTGTACACGGGTTGAAGTGGAAGAAGCTGCATACATACACATGTTGGAAGTATAAAAGGGTGCGTACAATTGGAAAATCAATGAAATCTTGAGAATATGAATATTCTAGGTCTCTAGAGTCTGAAATCAAGCTCCCAGGAAGGTCTACATTGGTCAAGCACAACAAATATATCTATATGTTCAAAAGGTATGTCATATTCTTATGTGCAGTTGGATATTGTTGCTTACATGTGATATGGTTATGGGATATTGAGGATTTTCTCTAGAGAGGTTATTAGTTGTATGGCACTTACTATATAAGTCAAATATATAGAAATATAGTGCTATTGTATCTAATATTTATCATTGGTACATCTTGTTAGTGTTGAGGCATATCTTGTAGTTTTTTTGGTACATGGTTGAGGGTTTTCGTGGTACATGGTTGAGGGATTTTGTTTTTTAAGTGGTTTTCAAGTTGTTTGTGAAGTTTGAGGTGGAATATCAGTGATGGTTTGATGTCTTGTTCATGTGAGGGTTATTACACTTGATCATGATTGTACACACATGTATGGCACATGACTAGAGAGACATATATCCACTTCGTTAAGGGATATATATAAGATGATGTATTCACATGGAACAACTACAAATAAGACATGGTGATAGGTTATAAGTTGATGTGACAGAGGAAACAAAGTGTTTGAAGTTTCAAAAAGGTTGAAAAAAAATATCTTTTTGAAAGTGTACATAGGCTGCAGTATAGACAGGTCGCATACATACACATGATGCAATATAGTCAGGGTGTGTATATACGCGAGTTGCAGCATATACAGGTCGAATACCTATTGGGTTTTGTTGGTACAAGAACACGTTGGTTACAGATCAATGGCAAAGGTTGCTTACAGGTTGTTGGCATAGGTTGGTATAGGTTTACAGTGGTATATCTCACATTGACACTATGGTAGTGGTTTCATCATCTATTTGACACTTATATTTCAGGGTGGTTGGACGGGGTAAGGATAGGTGGTTGTAGCTACCTTCTGATTGTAGTGAGAGAAAATAGGGGTTGTAGCCTCCTTCTGGTTGTAACTAGAGAAGGGGAGTTGGAGCTTCCCTCAAGTTGTATCCTAAAAATATAAGGAGTCAGAGACTCCATATAGTTTGAGTTGGAGAACAAAGGAAGTTGGTGCTTCCAATGATTGTAATTCTTAAAGACATATAAGAAAAATCATTATGTGGTTTTCTCCCACATTGGGTTTCCACATAAAAATACTGGTGTACTATGTATGTGTATGATTGTTCATTGTTCATGGTATATTTACTATGCACTTGTTCAATGATAATGGTATATTGATCATAAAGATAAAAATAACACTTATATAATGTGGTTAAAAAGAATTAAAACATTTTATTACTTATTCACCCCCCTCTCAGTAATCCAACAGATGATTTCATGCTGACATGTGTCGACCCTATGTCAATTGTAGGGGGGTTGGGTGTGGTTAGGATAACCACATACCCCAGGGGCCACAATTCATAGATGGATGCCACGTCAAAAGAGAGCTAACTTGAGTATATTCCCCCCCTCTTTATGTTAAACATCAAGAACGCGGGGAGGGGAATCCATTTTGGACTATTGATCTGAAAATCTGAGAGCAGGATCTAATATTTAAGAAATAAAACCTTTCAGTAATAAAAAAACTGTATAATAAGGAAATAAAAGATTAAATAACAAGCCCAAATGGGTTGGATGCAATGGTGGAAAGCGAGGAGTTTTTCACCATTGGGCAAGGTTCAATTCCCATGAGGGCCTAACCTGAAGCCATGGGGGCACCTTGAGGTTGTGGTTGAATGTGTGGTTGCACCCAAAGATACTATATTAATTAGTATTGTGACCCGTGCACACATAAGTGGATCAAATCCCACCCCCATGTCCTTCAAATTTTAAACTCTCGGATGGGGTGTCACCATGTTCATCACGTGTGCGGACAAGTGGGAGGACACATGGACACAACCCACTCAACACCTTTCCATCGAACACCGCACTCCCAACCAACATTAAACACCATAAATTTAACCTAGAGTTCTACGTACCCCCAGTGCCACCTTCACACATAGCCAGTTATGGTTATGGTGCTCCAACTCGCTAAGGAAGTTAATGCGATGGGATAGCCTCCCAACCAGTCACATCGCAAACTATGCATCCATGGATTTTTTCCCATGCCGATGGATTCACTCGCTCATTCGCACACCTCGCCTCTTGCTCCTCATAGTCCCATTTCTATTTTTCTCCACCTTTGGTTCGAATTTATCCCTCCGCTCCACCATCGGTTCATGTTCATCCCTCCTCTCCACCTCTGGCTCATTTTCTCCCCTCCTCTTGTGGTATTCTTCCCTATGCCACAACATAGAGGAAAATCAAAGCATGGGGTGACATCGTATAATGCTAGGGGGAGAGGCTCGCCAGGACGAGGTTAGCAAGATTCACAAAACTTGCCTCAGACTCCAGTGCATGCCTCCACTTCAGAACTCCCTCCTTTGTTCTCACCATGGGCATATAGAGTAGATTGGTTTGAAAGTATGGGAAATTCCCTTGGTTTCCCACCCAAGCTCAGCGTAGAGTCATCGCCCATACACAAGTCTCCCTTCCGCCTCCCCCCTCCTTCCGCTCCCCCAGCCCGACCGCCCCCCTCACTTCTTCCTCCTCCTCTCTCCCTTCTTTCGCCTCCCCAACTTCTTAATATGATGTTCCACCTCTCCCTCCACATCCACCTGCTTGTGCTCGGTGCGATGGGCTTGTTAAATTGCTGAATTCCCTGGACCTTACCCATAATTTGGTATTTGAAGTCAAGTGCGACATTACGGAGCTGTTGAATAGGGATGATCATTGGGAACGTCGCGAGGAGCGCTTGGAGACTCTTATTTGTTCTCTCCTGCACACCACTCCAAACACAGGGACTCCAGCCAAGGACATTACACAAGATCCACAGAAGGAACAAACATCAGGCCCCAGTTCAGGATGATTCTGGTGTTCACAGGTTTCCCTGGATTTTTAATGTTTTTAGACGGTTTATTTTCCTAGGTTCTAGCCCTGCGAGGCACCCTAGTTTCTAGGATTAGCACAATTTTTTGTTACAAGACTTTTCTTTCTCTTGTCACTGTAATTGCATGGACAACTGTGAATTGTATGGACATGTGGCAACATTGGTTTCCCATCTGAATGATGTTTCCATGGTTTCACTATCTATCTCTCCATATGTAATTTTTGGACTCTAGAACCTTTTAATATATTTTTCTAACTTACAAAAAAAAAGGTTAAATAACAAAATTACAAAGCTTAAATGAAATTTAAACTATATAATAAAGGTTTATAATAAATCTTTGTTCTATTAAAATAAAATAAAATTATTCTAAGGTAAAAATCCTATGAAAAGGAAATTTAATTGTATTTATGTATGTATGTATGTATGTATGTATGTATGTGTATTCAAAACTAATGTTTTTACAACCCCAACTTATAACTCATGGAAAATTCTAAATTTATAAAATTTGGACTATGTTACAACATCTGGCTCCATCTGGGGATTGTGTCTCCCTGTGAAACACTAAAGAACATGCAAATCAAGTGTCTTTTATTGGGTTATGGAGTCATTATTCTACAGGAAACTAATGATATATTCATATTGAATGGTTTTTTCTCCATGAAATCACAAAAACATTTCTTCTCACTTATAATATTAATTTGTAATTGAATAAACTGAATAACTACCAATTTCAGAATCCAACATGTTTATAAAATATGACCGGAAAAGATAAAAAGATTCCAATCATTCTTCTTTACTCTAGATTTGTTTATGATAATATAAATCTAAATTTTTGATAAGGAGTCAATTTTTAATTATTTTTTTATTCTTTAATGCCTTTAATATTTCAAAGATTATTTAGGTTAGAATAGAGTAGTTTTTGAGAAAACTAATTTTATTTGAGTATTATAATAAATATACTCATTGAAATTCCTCCCCATCCGCATGGTGTTTCTACACTGCCAAAAAACGTCCATAGTCTATGGTGTAGTGACCCCAACATCATAGGTCTTGCTTCACTGCCAACGAGCATCCATAGCCCCAGTGAAGATACCTGCATTTTTTATCCGGATTATTTTCGGCATGAAATGAGAGCAGAGATGTAATAAAGAAATGCACAGAGATATCACAGATATTCAATAATATAACATAAATGTATCATATATGCAACCATAAACACAGATATACAGTAATACTCGATTTCTATTAATGAAAAAAATGTACAAAGACTATAAAAATACAGAGTGAAAGACTCACTAGAATGGTGGCAACTTATCTCTGAGAAGAGATGTGACGGCCACTCGCATTTTCAAGAAGATGATTACAACGAGGCTCTGAAGGCCTTTTTACAATAAACGGGAATTCCAAAATTCCTAGACAACCAAAAACCTAACCCTAGGAGATGAAGTGCCAAACGTCATGTGGGCCCCGTTTGGGTAAGTTAGTGCATCAACTTCCCGGGGTTGTAACTTTTGCATAAAATCTTTGTTTTAGGCATGTAAATGCCTATTGGAAAGGTATCATAGAGGATATTCATTTTGGGGGATAACGTATTCCATAGGATATCATTGAGAACATTGATCCTGAAAAACCTTCATTTGGGCCCTCAAAATGGCCTCGGAGGTCAAAACTGTTAAACATAGTAAATTGCCAAAATTGCCAAAAAATTGTTTTGAGCCAGTTGGAAAAGGTGGGTGACCACCTATATCCACCTAGATCAATCCTGCCTCCTTAGGAAGTAATGGTATCCATTGCATTGAGTGCCCAGGGGATAGGGAAAAGAGTTTGATGAATCCGCACCTTGGTGAGTTGCTTGCCTTGTTGGAGATGTCGCATTGCTCAGTTTGTGGAAGTTTGTCATGAACCTGCTGAGGCTGAAGTTGTTCAATAAGTTGGGATACATGAGAGGACATTGTGCAGAAGGAATATTTGTGCTTCATTGCAACCTTTTCGACCTACTTCTATTGGATAGAAGGTGCAAAGAGCGAGGTTGTAGTGGTTGCAGTGTCCTTTTATTCCCCTTTTGAACAGATTGTGAAGAAGTTGGATTTTGCAGTATGAGATACTACCTTGCGACACTTTTTAGGTGAAATAGTATTCAGAAATACCTCTGGTATTCTGTAGAGATAACCCCCCAGAGAAAAAATGACACTACGTGGTCGAGACTCATAAACAGGATGGCGCTTCCACATATATGGTTGGCCCAAGAGAACATCACAAACATCTTGTGGGGAAACATCACATAATACCTCATCCTTGAAGGGCTAGATGTCGTATGACAATATACATTGCTGGCTAACATGAATATCTCGTCCTTGGCAAAGCCACCCGATGTTGTATGGTTGCAGGTGTGGTGTTGTCGACAATCCCAATTGTTTGACAGCACTTGTTGAGATGAGGTTCTTCTGGCTTCCGCTATCAACAATAAAATGCACTGGGGTCCCCTTCACCCACATCTTTGAATGAAAAAATTTCTCCACCTCTTCAATATCTATTGGTTCTTCTGGTTAAATTTTTGCGATCGCGACAATAACAGTGGGGTCTGCGTCAATGATCTGTCTTTTACCAGTATTTTCAGAATTAGATTCTGAATCAGGGTTCGGCTCCTTGTCTTTGATCTCATCCACCAATGACTGTTTTGAGCGACATTCATTAGTGTTGTGCAAGAGGATTTTGTGGAAATCACACCATTTTCCGGTGTCCTTATTTGTCTTCCTATGACCCTTCTTTTCCTGTTGCTTGGACTGGTTTTTAGGAGACTGTTTGTTAGGGCCGTCATTTTCATACTTTGGTTTTTGGTGATTTTCAGAACTGAACTCTCGTTTGTTCTAGTTCTTAAATTTCTTCTCGATTTTAACATCATATCGATAAGCAACACCTAGTGATGAGATGTCCAGAAAATCCATTTTAGTTTGGATGTATCTGTGTAGAGCCCCATGGTATTTCAGAACCAAATGTCGTTCAGAGTCTTTGATACCCAACTTGATGCGCAAGGTATGAAAGGTATTGGTGAACTTAGGAACTGCTTGGCCCCTCTCTTTCCACAGTGTGGTCCATCTCATGTATTGGTCCTCATAGTTTCCAATAGGGTAAGATTGTTCCTTTACCGCATCCACAAAAAAATCCCAAGTGGGGTTGACCCCATATATTCCAAAATCCTCTGTGGAACTTTTCTCCCAGTAAGTTTCCCACCAATGTTTGACATGGGGGAGAGATTTAAGGAGTACGAAGGTGATCTTTTCTCTGTCGAAAAAATTGTGAACAGAGAAATAACCTTCTAGCATATTTAACCATTTTTCTAGGGCTTCTGCATCTATCTATCCTTCAAATACAAGAATATCAAAATTAACTTGTACCTTTAAAGGCGAGGTGCCTCTAAAGTGGTCACTTGATGAAGATGTTTCTGTTTCTATGAAGATGTTTCTACTTATTTTCAGTTAACATTTTCTTGATAGGCCATTTTTTGGACTATTTCTTCAGGATGAGTTTTTTTCATTAGATGCAGTAATGGAAAAGGTAACAGAGGCAGAGGAAATTGGCAGAGGGGTCACAGAAGACCTCAGTTCTCCATACACTTTGATGTTGACCCCCAATAATTTAGCCATATTTTCCAAGTTTAGTCATTCAACCTAGTAGGCCAAGGGATCCTCCAGCCCCTACATGAAAAACCACCCTTCCAAGCACATCATAACTTTTATGGTATCCATGTCCCTCCTCATGTATTAATGCAACCAGAACTGCCCACCAATGATGGTTGGAAAAATATTGTCCACCATCATGTCGTTCATCATCATGATTTTCCTACTACTTCTTTTCCATTACCCCCTCCACCACCAAAGGATCAAATTTCCCAAGTTGATCTAGTTGTCTCACTCATGCAATCATCACATGCTAGTAAAAGATTAAAAATAGATGTCTCCAAGCCTATGCAAGACAAGGGAAAAGGAATATCCACTCACTCCAGCTCATCCAAAGAATCTTCCAAATCTATTTCTTCCCGCATTCATCTTAAGGATGATTGTTCTCATATTATTAGTGCAGTTCATCCTCAAGGCTCTAACCAGTCAAAGGCTACCACAAAAAAATCAAAAGGGGATAGCAATGAGAAGAAGCCTAATGCCTCTCATATAAAATATGGATTTTAATGATGATTAAGGTTGTTTTATATGTTGAAGACATGATTTTTACTTTGATAAAGTTTTGTACAACAAGTATATTTTTAGACATTCGTTTTGGGACAACTTGTATATAATAATTTTTGTTATGATCAGATTATATTGGGTTAATATTTAAAATAGTTGGTCATAATTTTGATAATGGGAGTTACAAGGAGGATATACTTGAAATCTTATGATTCATTTTTATATTTCATGTTTGATGGTTATTAAAAGAAATAATTTGGAGTCACAAGGGATCTTACCTATTTAGTTATTATTTAAGACCCTTATTTATATACTATTATTATTTATTTGTCTCAAACTAATTAGTTAAGTTAATTTGACTTAACTAAAGAAATTTAGTTGAACTACCCTAACTTATTGAGGAGGAATAAAAGCTCAATGAGATGAAGATACAAAGGGAGAGAATAGAAGGAGAGCTACAACCATAAGGTTTTCTCTATACTAGTGAGATACTTTCAACTTTCATTCATTTTGAGTTTACTAGAAAGCTTAATCCTCTTGATTATAGGAGGGTCTTATTAAAGGCAGCAAGATTCAAAAACCGAATCACATATTTTAGAAGCTTGTTTTAAAGGTGTATGATTTATCTTTGGAAGTCTGTGTATTTTTGTTTGTGCATGAATTGAATTTCATGACTGTAAAGAATATATTGCAGATTCGAGTGACAACATTTTGTGGCAAGTTGACCCATATATTTAGCTTTGGTTTTCTTCTTGATTTTCATAGTCTTGTTGTATGGTTCCCATCGAAGGATTCTAAATTTGATTTTTGTCCCTACCCTCACAGGGGTTTGTAGAGAGAACTTCGTTTTGTATCTTAGAATGAAATAAATGAAAAATCAAATTATTGTTCCAGTCTCACACTTGTGTTTTAATTATCTGATTCATTATTTTACTTTTATCTCCATGTACGCATTTGTATAATTTATGTACACATTCATGTAACTTTGTTTAATTTTATGTCTTTTACAGTGTTATATTTAACACATAAAACCAACCTTGATCCTTTATAATTAATACTTGTTGATTAAGCGATTTTTTTTAGGCTATAAACCTAGAGTAACATTCCCAACTATCTTGTCTTAGCCCGACAAGATATCAAAATTCTTGAGTAAGGTTGATTGTATTCATGATTATCTTCAATTTTTTATGTTTTGTCTAAATACTTCTTGACTTATTTTTTCCATGATAGTACCTACTACAAGACAACCCAATATTGGAAATGGTCTTAATGACCAAACTATCATTTCCTTGACCTTATTCAACACTATTTTAGAAACTACTAGTACTCATGCTGACCTTGAAAGCTCTTGGGAAGTAGTTGAAAGATATATATGTATTCGTGAACGTTGGGAAGTCAGGCAAAGGAAGCCCAGAAATCAACAGTAAATTATCTTTCTTTAAATACTTGGTTTTTCTTTTCATGTCCTCAAATCCTCGCATCTCTCGAAGAAGAAGAGGATTGTCCCTCGAAACTACTCATATTTTTGAAATAGGAAGAAGGAAAATCATTATGTCAACCCAAGAAAGTGCTCTAGGAGAACTTTTTATGATTCTACTAGTTCACCTTCACCACCTATACCTATTACCTTCAACATGACATATGCGGGTAGTGGTAATGGAACTGGAGGTGCCTCCTCCTCCCAACCCTTTGCTTCGTCAATAATTGGTAGTATATACAATCATCAAGTCCCTGTTCAATCCACTACCAATCCTACTAAAGTGATAAAGAAATATGGGTTCTTTTCCCTAGAAAGAAACCCTCTTTTATGAGGGAAATGTATTGCGGATATGTATTATTGGTAATATTGTATTTTGAGCGAGGATACTATGAGAGAAATAAGAGGAAGTTATAGTGGGTGTGAGATAGGTTGTATCCCTTCATTTGATGGATAATAGTAAAGGAAGGGCCTGGCAATTTTTCTTATGGATGTAGCTCACACTGAGTGAACCACGTATATATGTGTCTCTATTGTATTGTGTATCTTCTGTGTTTTATTTCCGCATTTGTTTTATTTTATTGCTCCGTGATTCTATTTTTCTAACAAAAATTACAACTTTTTTCAAACATGGGCTTCAAAACCTAGACAATAGCTCACAAAAACCTTAAAATCAACACCTAAAAAAAGAAAATGATGTTACATAAAAATAAAAATAAAATTCAAAACATTAAAGTTTTAATCATTTGAAATCGTATTTTTAGCAGTTGGTATCATTAAAACCAAAACCTCAAAATCAACCATCAAATTGAAAAGTATTTCTACCGATAGCACCCATTCTAAAGTTGGGTATTAAAATGGCACATTTTTATAAAGTGGTAAAATAAATCAGCATTATTGTAAACAAAATCATAAAATCAACCCTTAAATGCTTACTTTTTAATTCTTAGTTTATCACTCCAAGCACAAGGTAATACATAATGCCATGAAAATATCACACTATACTTTAAAAATTCAACGTCACATTTTAATATTTTTTTATTTTTAATAAAAACAAATAAATACAAGTTACATTGAATGAAACATAAATTATTTCCTAAAATTATTGTTATATTGTTCATATTCAAAACATATGAGCTAAGAAATTTTATTATATTCTCCATAATCAAAACATATAATTCATAAAAAAACAAAAATGATTCATAACTTCACGAAGACCATATGTAAGTTCAATTCTCATTTCTAGGTACCATACAAACATCATATGGATAAAAAATACATAAAAAATTTCATACACTTATTCAGATTGACTCATGAATTCTGAAATACCATCAGAGTCTACATTGTCTTCATATGAATGATTGGATGAAGATGTAGATTATCCATACTCTTCTCTATTGTCGATGAATACACCATCTGAGTGTACATGCATGCCCAACATTTCAGATGTCAAAATCCTTTTAGATATATAACTAAGTTCAACAAACCCCCATCTTGTATTTATTTCTTGTGGCAGCAACCTTTTGATAATCTTTGTTGTCTTGGAGAGAAGATTTCCTCTCTTTTTCAAATTGAAATCATAAACAAGTATGTCAACATCATTTAATTTTAAGAGGTAATTGATACAACGAGTTGTATTTTGAGCCTTTTTTTTTCTTTCTATTGACATGTTTCTCAACCACCATATCTTAGATGTACAGACCATTGAATGGGTGTGTACTTGTTTCATACTAATGCACTTCAATTTTAATAACATCTTCATTTGTTTTCTCAATATTTATAACATTTGTAATCTATAATGGATAACCATGTGGATCTTCAGTCGCTAAGACTACAATCATGCTACTCTCCTTAATATCTTGTACTGAACCCATGTAAAGGTCTTCCATGGATTCACATTGTGCACATGACCTTCACAAACCAATATACATTTATCTTTCCTCTACTTGTATAAACTCAATAGCACCTTGAGATTCTTGTTGTTCAACAATGTTTCTTTCTTCGAATTCATTTCGCATATTTTTGTGGCCAATGGAATGGAGTCTTCAAAAATGTATCTTCATTTGTTGAGCTTGAAATTATGTCACTTTGACTATTGAAAAAAGACTCCCA
>ML818408.1:138194-167380 GCA_009831015.1 Picea engelmannii | reverse complement strand
GACCATGAGATTTTGATCCTTCTTTATCCAACTGATCATTTATTTTTCTAACTTCATCTTCTGGACTGTAAGCCTCTTGTGCATCCCCCATTTCTCTGCACTCTGTGTTGATCCTTATCTTATTTAGCTGTTTTTTTAACTCTGAAAAAAAAATGTGAAGTCAACCAAAATTTGTCAGGCCATCAATCCTTAACAAATTCCACAGTATTCATAACCCAATCCGATTCAAATAAAAACTTTCAGATTTTATTATGCGGTTCTCGATCAATCAAGAATCCCCACATATAATTTCTTTTGAGCTCTTCTCTATTCTGCAAAAATTTTCAGGCACTAGCCCCTTTCTTTTATCCCCCAACCCATGCGACTACGGGTTGTGGCCAAGTTCTAGGTCAATAGGCGCTTATTCGGAACTTCAGGCCTTTGGGCTTCGGAATTTCCTAACCCAAGTCATTGTAACTCCCCGGAGAGCCAAATGGGAGAACTCATGAAGTGTGGGGAGTGGATCCACGGTCCACTGTTCATCAAAAACCAACAACTGAGATGTGATATAACCCTCAACAAGCGGATATGACTATTATCGTATAATGGTTAATCTTCACACAAGTCTCATCGACTGTGATCATCAACGCTCATATCGACGGCTCGTAATCAATTATGCACCCCCCCCCCCCCCCCCCCCTTGTCTTTCTGCCTTTAACAGTGGGGGGTCCCTCCACTGCATAACATAACACAATTCTAGTCTTTTGAGTGTGACATTTGGTGCCACGCGTCCTATGGGCCCCAGGGATTCAATTTTCGAACACTAACATGTCACATAAATATTTACCCCTTTCAACTTGTGGGGGCATGCATCAGTAGTTTTGGAGTAACCCGCCTATCGCCCCTCAATTACTCATACAATGACACACAACCCCTTAGTAAAACCGTGGTTTGGATTGTGGGGCCGCCTTGGGGAATTAAATCCTTTGCAACTTGGGTCCCTGCAATGCCTCATGTTCGTCGATATTGATGTATCGTGATCAATGCCAGTGTGGGCCCACCATATATTGACCTTTAACTATGTTATGTAACCTCAGGGCCTTACTAGCCATGCTCATACAGAGTGCCACGTGGCAAAATACTAGCGGATGACACATGGCCCAATCAGATGGGTGACACGTGTCACATTCCAAATGACATTTCAATCTTCAATCCAAGTGACACAATCATGAATCACTACTGACATGTGGCACACAACCCATGTGTCCACGTCAATCCAAGTGACACAATCATGAATCACTACTTTGGCTCTTCAGGGCTTCAGGAATTCTTGCCCCATCATACACTAATTTTCCTGAATGCCAAAGTCTCGAACAAGCCAATCTATTGACATGTGTTCCTCTTGACAGACGGTCTGGATTAACTCCAGACTTCAGAGCTCCGAGATTTTTCTCTCTACCACAATCCACTACTCCTGAGCACTGAATTCATGAATAAGTTAATCATGTCACACGTGTCTCTTCGACGGACGGTCCAGATTGGCTTTGGACTTTGGAGCTTTGGGCCTTCGGTCTCTTCCGCTCTATAACACATATCTTCATCGAAGTCTCAAATTTTGAAGGACTTGCAGGTTAACCCTCCTGCACTTTTCTCCAGATTTGACAGTCGTGAATTGTCCTCCTTCTCCTAAATAGATCCTATGTCCCACATTACCCTGCGGCCCAATACCACGTCTGTCGTGGTTTTATAATACCTTTACACCTCCTAAGCTTCGTAACATGGTCAATGTAACCTCTTGGCACTCATGAATGTTCAGAGGTTCAAAATTTGTTCCTCTTGACACAATTTCCACCTGAAACCTTGGTTCCAATGACCACTTATCCGGCCCATCCAGGCTCAGTGCTTGAACCTTGGATTTGATACCATATTGTAACATCCCCAACCACCAACCGATCGAGCAATGCCACTACTTGGACACTTCACTTAGCTCTGATACCATTTTGTTGTATCCCCGAAACATAGACACACTCTCTCTCTCTCTCTCTCTCTCTCTCTCTCTCTCTCTCTCTCTCACACACACACACACACATATGTAATGCATTTCTAATGAATTTAAAACAAATAACACATAATTATTTATACCATACAAAATCTTGTGGAATTGACAGTAATTCATACATGCAACAGAACACATGATAACATTGCAAGAATCATACACATGCATAGCATACAACATATCTTCTAATACACAGATCCATGCAGAAAATAACAATAATCCCATACATACAACATATACATGCCATATTCATCAATATAAACGTAAACAATACACAACATGTAATGAACATATAAGTGGTACTTATATTTTTATGGAGGACCACCAACTACGTGCAGACCTTCCATGAACCTCCCAACCTTAGTCCATGCTGCTCATCACTCTCAGCAATGGGTCACCCCCGAGTTGGGACTAAACTCCACCAGGAAAGGGATTCCTAGGCTAGGCAAGGTCCATAGGAAACTCACACAGTTAAGAGGAAGGATTTTCTCCTAGGAGCCACTTATGCTCACTGCTCACAAAATCTCATTCCCCACATGCCTGTCCCATCCCAGGAGTATACACCTTCACTATCACACAGTCCATTGGCTACTCCACCTCCCTTCCAGGGCTTCAACAACAAGTCAAACCGGAATTCTCAGAGCTCTGTAGCAGCTACGGGACTCCCTCCAAGAGAACTCACTTCCTCAACACACTCTCTCATCTAGAGAGAGTTTCTCACAGGCCTGACAACCTCCTTTTTCAATCCACAACAACCTCTCTCACATGGAGAGAGAATTTCTCACAAGTCTGACAACCTGCCTCTTTAACCAAAATATTTAAAACCTACCTCTTCAAACCAAAATAGGAAAGTCGGGTAAGGCAAGGGACGACTCGGTAAATTATGGAGGTGCAGAATGTCCACGGGTTGAACAATGGCAAAATTGGTTGACTACGTTCTTTCTTAGTGCGTGAGTGAACTCGTGAGGAGAGATGGGGCAGACTGGTATAACATAGTGAAGATGGTGAGTGCGCAAGAGCCAAAACTATCTATGCGTGAACCTATGCATGAGTGAGTGAGTGAGTTCCCCCCCTTAAAATTGCATGTGACTGAGCTGACACGTGTCGCTCATGAAGCACGTTCCTTTCCATTTGGAAGTCATTCCCTCTTCCCAAAGGAACTTAGGATAAAAACATATCCTTCTAATCATCTTTTGGAATAATAATAAATTATTATTCTCATGGACTTAATCCCTTAGGCTTAGCCCCTCTTTCCAACCTCTCAGCCCCCTCTCCCTTACCCAGCCTAGTGGAGCTTAGTCCCCCATACTATTTCCTTGTGATTGGTCTACATGCAATGATGTTTTTATTTTATTAATATGAACATTTACATGTACAAAATAGGCTACTATCCTTTAACACCTAGGCTCTCTGGCCTAATAAACACATACGCCCATAACTTATAATTGCTTGGCTCACTAGCCTACAAAACATGTTACAATTCATAAATACAATTGGGGCTCGTCCTTGGGGATATTACAGTAGAGATGAGTATCACGTGTCAATGTGGTGTCATATCCATGTATCTTCCATATGCAATATGGTAAAAGGGGAACCCTGTTGGAAGATTGGTTGTTGTCATTGATGTCAACCCTAGTCATGGGTTTTGGACCAAAAGATTGATGAAGGTATTTGGACATGAAGGAAAATGCACATGCAGATACAACACCCATGGATGGATAATATACATCATTTTGTTTCCGGTGGTATGTGGCACGTCACGTGGATCCTCATGGTTGAGGAGAAATGAATTTTTGAAGATGACAAAGTGAATTGTACATTTAGGCCCTGCAGATAATTACATAAAATAATTACAAAATAAGAAAGTGTCAAGTCGGCCCTAATGTTAAAAGGAAGTGACATAAATGGTATAAATAAACATCATTATACATTCATTTTATACAAGTCGAATTTCATAGGGAAGAAGAAGTAAAAAAAGGCCGGATTTCAGGGGAGGATGAAGTCTTTTGGTGATGTGTTCTAAGGTATGTTATTTTCAGGTCATCTTACCATTTTTTCTATAACTTGTTTTCTAGAATGATTCAGATGGTGAAATATCTATGGTATTGAGAAGACATATCAAGGTACCTCTGGTAAAAATTTCATCTCTTGATTCGCTATAATTATGGAGATACACTCTGTGGAGGATAGGGTTTGTGACCAGTCATGAAGCTAGTCAATAAACAAGTGTTCTGGGTGAAACAGTCATAACTTCTTCATACATAATCAAAATGAAGTGGGACCACTTCCATTGGAAATAGTACGGACTTTAGTTTCTTGTGTGTGAGTTTTAGAACCGAATGTTAAATATTGAGCACGGGGCATGTTGTACAAGTTGGGTCTTATGAACAGACCAGAATTGAATAAAGTCTACCATTCTTTCTATAACCTCTTTTTGGGGAGGATTCAAGGAGTGAAAATTGGAGGAGTTTCAGAGAACACATTGAGTAATATTATCTAAAGGATCAAAGTACTCCAATAATTGAAGAAGTCTCAGAAAGCATTATCAGGTTCTATGTGATGATTGGTTGATGGTGATGATTTAATGTAAAGTTTTATTATCTCTCATATATTCTTGGGTGGAAGGAAGGAGCAAGGATGGAGAGTTCAAATCTCTCTTGATATTGGATGATTGTATCTTCCTCTTGGAGGTTTATCCCTCCCTTTACATTTGGAAGTTTTAGCTACCTTTGGAAGTCATTACTTCCCTTGAACAATAACTATTGATTATTTCTCATATATTGTGCATGGTGTATTGTGGTGTATTGGTGTAACTCTTATACTATTGTTCATTTCTCATTGGATATAGTTGAATGGTTTAAGTATAAGTTGAAAAAGGTTTTAAATTGTACTTGATACTACTTCACCCCCCTCTCAGTATCAACAAACCCATGTAGAATGCTATGTACGCAAGAGGGACCTGCTTCCGGAGTTCGGGACTTCGTATTTTTGGAGTTCTACGACGTAAGATCCAAAAGGGGCGAATGGTCATATCCATGTGGAAAGACTCCGAAGTTTGGAACTCCCGAGGATTTGCAAATAGAGAAAAGTGGTTGAAGTGTTGAAATGCCAAAGAACCGAAGTTTCCCCTGTTGCAGTGTCGAGCTCCGATAGGATGGGCCCCGCATACGTCATGGTGATGTGGCATGTCTGGATAAATCCATGTGGCATCATGGGATTGGGCACGAGATAGGTTTGGGACCCCACTCACTTTAGTAAATTCCAAGTGATTTTTTAAGTGCAGGTGGATCTTAATCGTTGAATCTAAAGGTGGACAAAGCTCCACCATAGATTCTGGAGTCGAAAGAGGCTTCGGGTCTCCGAGAAGCTTTAGCCCTGTACAAAAGAATGTGGAAAGGCTGAATTCCGGAGGACTAGGTTCCAACGCCAGTCGCATGGTAAGGAAATTTTTTTTTTACCCCATCCATTAAAAAGGTACTTAGGGGTCGGTTGTGTGACATAGTGGTATCAGAGCGGGAAACAACACTTGGCTTGCTTGGGCTCATAAACGAGTCACATAAAATTTTATTAGAAATATTTAAGGGAGAGGGAGCCCTACCCTACCCTATCTAGTAGAGAATGACTCAAATAATAGGTTTGGATGGGTTAAAGAATAGTCACAAGACTAGTTTACTAAGGCTAAGATGAGCCTGTTGATAGTTTTTACTATCACAAGGATATTGTCTTTATAATCTCCTTGAGCAGAAGGATTGCAGATTGATTTTTTTTGGAATTACTCAATAAAAATATAATCATGTTGGATTGTAGCAGAAGAATCATATTTCTACCTTGGGGGAATGATAGCCACCCCTATAGGAGTGGGATTATGATGATAGGATCTAATATAAATACTTGGATGTGAATGAAATGAATAGATTGCAAGGTTTCATACAAATGTGGGATTCTGAAGCCTTTGGTAATCACAATTGCTGCTTAAATAAGAGATTAGGACTTGTGTGTATATTTCCCCATGTCTAGATGCCTCATGGAAATGTGTGAGGTCAACTTACTTGTATTGTCTTAATTGAAAACCTTCTATTGGGATAACCCCTTTAACAAAGTAAAAAGGATCCGTATGGGATGAGAATAACCTTCATGAAAGAAGTAAAGTGACATGAGAAAGTTCAGGGGCTCATGGATGTGCTAAGGGAGTGTACATCCTTAATAAATTAAGAGTGTTTCTATGCAAACATGTAAGCAAGTGGAATATATCTGCACTGCAGACATAGGTGAAATGATTGGTGCACAAGGATATGCTAGAATGCATATGGAACAATATTGAACATGCAAATTAGGCATGTTATAACCTATGGTGGGTTTTAAAGTATGGTCTACTAATGGACCTTTTAGATGAGAATGACCTTATGTCAGCAGGAGTTAACAACAAGAATGAAATGTTGATAATGTTACGACCTATTACCTTAATAAGATAGGACTGTAAGGATTAATGAGAGACCGATGCAAGGTCTGATTAAGGAGGTGTCAAAACACCTTTGGATGACCAATGGAACATATTGACATCCACAGGTGGATGGTAGCCATATGTATATGTCTTGATATACTCATATAGATATAAGAGGGAGTTTAGGAAAAGATTTCCTTGTAGAGATCTATTGACCAAGAATGAATTGAGGCATGAAGAAGAGACTAGAAGTGATTATCTTACTACCTTGGGTAATACAATAACTACCCATCTGAATTTTGATTTATGGAAGGTTTTTACAGTAGAAAGGAAAAAAGTGATCCTTGCTAGTTGTTTCAATGTAGAGAGGGCAACATCAGTATGAATTATGACTGTGAGACTAGTCATATGATTGATTGTAATCTCTCACTAAAGAAAACTAATATCAAAACTAAATTATCAATGTGAATGAATGTGGTAAAAAGGGTGCAAGTGATGCACCTACATATATACAAATATATGTATACATGCCTAAAAGTATAATATGACTTCCAGATCAAGTAGGTTGTGAGGAAATATGTGTACTTGTCATATCTGAGCAATGCCATGAATGCATTGTTAACCCTATGTTGGAGGGTCTGATTATATTTTCAAAATAATAACTTGAGGAGAATGTATCCCATTTCCTCAGGAAAAGATAGAATAAATTATTGAAAGAATAAATGAGCAGGGATGCTCTATTGTCATGAAAAAAATGCAACAATGTCTATGTACAAAATCACATAGCTGCACACACATTATTTCTTTCATTTACCTTTACATCACCATTATGACCAACATTTCCCCATGGCTTGCCTCTATGGCACCTACGTGGCATTGCCATGTCAACAAATTTTTGTTTCATAGGTGTGTTTGGCACCTAATTGGGCCTCAATTATGCTAGCTAGGGGGATAAAAAAATAAATCATGGGATTATTATGCCCAGATTGTCTCAATCGATATGTCAATTATGCTTGCTATGAGGGATAAAAATGTCCATATCAAGCTAATTATGCCCGCGTTGTTTCGATCAATACATCAATTATGCCTGCTATGGGGGCTAAAAATGTTCGACGAGACCTAATTATGCCCACTTTGCCTCCATACGTCAATTAAATGTAAATGGACAAGATATATGACTGGTAAGTATAAGGATCAATGGATGAACATAGTACAGATTAGACTTTTGCATGATGTGGGAAATTTGGACAATACCTAACCTAGATAAGTTGTGGCGCAAGATAGGCTATGAGAGAATTTTAGTCATATGTTGGTTAATGTGACCTTTGAATTCATATGATGGTTGGCCTTGACCGGTACTGCCATGTCCCATTGTTACCCTTTGTATAACAAAGGGACAATAGTCCATTCGATAATAAGTAGTCTGATGAGTGGTTAAGTATGTGTAATTTTAGTGCTCTGAGGGTTTTTGAGGACGTTAAATCCATTTATGCATTCATAAATGTAATTTAAACAACATAAAATTGCAATTTTTCCTAGATTTAGATCACCAGATTCATGTGAAAAATGCCAATTAAACGCAGAACGTTTAGACTACACCACCATGGGGTAAAATTGAGAAGGATTCAAGTGGTCGAATCAGAGGAAACAATACTACACCCATATGCGGATGGTTCCACCATTCAAGAAGAAGCACTCTACATCAACGTCGATAGTCCAAGAGGCCGCAAGATATAGAAAGGGGGGGTCTCTAGAAATAGTGGGAGGACTAAATTAAATGGATAACATCTTGAGGGAGAGGAATTAATGATGCCAACAATTTCAAGGGAATGCGACAATACAAGGAGATGAGAGACAAATTAGTTCACGAGAAGGAAAATGTTCGGGTTGGTCGGCCCAATTGGGCGTTGAAGTTGTTTGACCCAGGTATATGATATCACGACAATTGCTTAGGAACAAGACCATAAAAATTGGTAAACATATACCTTTTTGGTATCATAATTGTCCATCCCCAACATAGTCATCTGCCTCAAGCTTGTCCCCAATACTTCCCCTGCTCTCTTCCTACCTAGTGGTGCACCCTCCATATTCTATATCTTCCATTAGAACCTTCGATGCACTACCAATTTTGGAACCCATTGGCATTGTAAGCTACTTCATTACTCACCCATAGTGTGAAGCTGGTGACTGGATAAAACACCCTTTTGTGTATCTATTACAAGGGATGATTGGCTACAACAAGGTGGAGTGTGCCTCAATTACTAAGCATCACCTCAAAGCTACAAATTTTGGCTCGAGGACATGTGAATACATGTAAATTTAGTTATGATCCACTTATTTAAGCAACCTATGGGTCACGATGGTCACCATGGGGAACATAATATATAAGGTTGTAACCATTGGTTGGAGGACCCGTGAATACATGTAAAGTTAGTTATGATCCACTTATGTAAGCGACCTATGGGTCACGATGGTCCCCATGGGGAACATAACATATAAGGTTGTAAGTAGAGAGATATCATAGGAGAGGCTTGTTAGATATTCCTCAGGAGGAATATTCATAGAGGAGAAACTTGTAGAATTTCTATTATAGTTTTCCCAGTTTTGTAATGGAGATTGTATCTGTGATGTCTGTCATGTAAGGATCCTTAAATATTTATGAGGAATTAATAGAAGATCAATAATGTTGTTTACTCTTACTTGTATTATATGTGATGCTTGCTGTCATATTTAGTAAATATCTGCAATCTTTAAGTGATATTTAATTCATCTCTTTAATAATGTTTGAATCTACCTACAAGAAATTTTTTATATTTCCGATAAGCCACAAAATCACCATCATTTGACATCTTCTTTTCCTTCTTTTTAACCCCTAATCATTTACCAATAACCATGTCTTATCCATTTTAATTCTCATATGTGATATTTAGGCTCAAGGTGATTTCCAATTTCATTTCTTAAATATTTCATTGGATTTCTTATTAACATTAGGGGAAGTAGTGTGTTCTGTATTTACTTTTGAAGTAATAGCTCATGTGGGAACAAGTTGTTACAAGGTTCTTCTTTAAAGTTTCATATATTCTTCAAATCAAGGTAATTTCACATCCATTGCCACATATTTAAAGTCATTAGTAGTTGATACAAATGCAAGGTTCCCATATTTTCAAATCATCCTACTACAGAATCAAGCCTGTAGAAGCTTACTACAAAATTAGGCCTGTAGCAGCTTAGAACCACATGTGATTTTTAAAGATAACCGTGATTATAAAGTGCAAGTGCTCTAGGTCCCTTTAAGAGATGTATAAAGGATCAAAAGAGTATTTTAAGAAGATATACCATATTTTAACATGGTTCCAATACATCTCAACACTTAATACATTTCAACACTTAATACATTTCAACACTTGGTTCCAAATTTGATATTTCACCAGAAGGTTTCAACATCTAATACTTTAAGTGCATAGTCCCAACACTTAATGTATATCAGTTCTAGCGCTAAAATTCTATTAGCGTAAGACCTTTAGCATATGCTCACGAATATTAAATTTAATATTCAACATATACTATATGTTCAACATGTGCATGTGACTATATTAAAAATGGAAACAGGTACAATGTGTGAATGTTCAACTAATGAACCGTGGAATCTAGAAGTGATGGGAAATTCATTGGTTGATATACAAAGTTCGTGAAGCTGAAAAAATCATCAAATGGAGGCATCAAGTCTATTTTAAACTATTTCCTGGCATCTTAGGAAGTTTTCTCTCTCTACTTAGAGCTATTGGAATAATCTTATTGTGTATATATATATATATATATATATATATATAGATATATATGAGTGTGCGCTCTCATGAGCGATACTAGCTAGGGTGTGTAGGCATAAGACTGCATGAGAGTTGTTATGTGATTATGATATTCTTAATATAAAAATTGTTGTTCATGTGTGATAAATCAATTTTGTTATGGTAGCTTAAAGAACTGTAAACACAGGCATTCCTGTGAGCTAGGGCCCACTCACAGGTAGATCTCTGTGTTATTTTAGTTTCTGCATGTAGATTTATTTATCAGTCTTTTCATATAAGTTATTAGTTCATATTAATTTCCTTTGAATTAAATTGCATGTTGTAGGTTAGTCAAAGTGTTATAATGGCCACCTGTGATGTGTTGCAGAATCATTAATAAAGTATGCTAGGACTTAGATTTTAGAAAACTAATGATCTCTTTACTATTCCTTGCTTGTACTTTCATTATATTCTAAATCTGGTTATGTGTCTTTCATATGTAACAATGTTTATAATATCACTGGTAGAATTGGAGTTTAAGAATCACACAATTTGCTAATCTGGTTCTAGTGTACTCATTTCATTTGTAGTACTGTAAGGTGTGAATGTTGTAGTTAGGAATTTCTTTCTTTCTTTGGTTGTGTGTGCTACATAATCACTGTACTTGTGACCCCACTAGGTGAACACATGAGGGAGTAGGGTTTTGAGATTTCATAGATCTTACCCCAAGAGGTACCACCAACGGGGATGGGGAGTAAGAGCACTGTGACTCCATCCATTATACTTTTATTCTTGATTTATGTATGATTCAATTTAAGATGATTTATTTTGGTTAAATTGCATAGTGTGGTAGAAGCCCTCATTTTGTGTATAATACACCGAGGGTATCATAAGTACAAACTAAACCCCAGGTTGACAAATTAAGTGAAAGAGTATAAAGTGACACTAGTAATTGGGAGTCATATTTATATCTCATCAATTTCAGTTTTTTTTATGAGAAAAAAATCATTGTATTGATATTTCTTGTGGAAATGGCATACACCTTGATGAGATCCCTTGTAATTTTAACATTAGCAACCATTTCCTTTATAGGATACCTCTATCATATAAGACTATAGCCTATGTTTATGAATTTGACTCTTACAATCATCCTTATACATGTCAGTCTATAATAAATAGTTCCACAACTTCGTATTGATGTCGAGACAAACTCTCTCTAACTTTACATAAACAAAAATTAAAACAAGACAAAAAATCCATTGATAAAAAAATATGTAAGAGTATCAAATATGTAGGAGTACGGTCCTTTGATCTCATGAACAAGAAAACACACTTCATCCAAAAAGAGTGCTTCCTTTGATAACTGATCAACTTTGTGGTTGAATTCTTAGTAGACATGAGAGAAGGACACATCTTCAAAAAATATTTTCTTTTCCATAATACTATTGAAAAAACACCCAAACTCCAAGTTAGAAATGATACTTTTACCATTTTCCCACTCTATCAAAAGTTTGGATTCACGAAAGACCTATAGCCTCTTAACCTGCATGTCCACTGCAACCTTAATTAGAATCCATATGGCATAGAGTTATGCTCTATTTTTTGTGCCCAAATGATTTGAAAATCCATAGATACCAACTAAATCTTTAAAACCCCATATTAGCATCTAACCCGATTCATAAATTTTCTTGATCGTATTGAGGTGATTTGTAGAACACATGTTGATATGATATTTATCCAAAACCTCATAAAATGGTGAATAACTTCAAGAATAATGAGAAAACATAGCATAAAATAAAAGAAATCAAATATACAAGATTTGATAACAAAGTTTACTACATCTTTGAGTTCCCTTCAACAATGAGACTGCGCTTCATTAATCTCAAATGTCAAAAAATTACAATACAAAATGGACTTACAAAGACAAATTTGAAGTCACTCTTCAATTATGTTGTTCAAATCCAGAAAAAGAATTTACCACTGAATTCCTCTCGAAATTATGAAAGAAACTAGTATAAACTTAACCATATTTTGGACTGAGTCATTTTTATCCTCTTTACACACCAAATGATGCACTATGGCACTTGTAAATGGTAATTTGGACTAATAATTTCATAGAAAAAATCTTAGCAAAAAAATAGCATCACCATTGTGCTCCTCTTAGAAAAATGAGACTAACGAGTATAAATAAGGTTATGTTCTGACATCATGCTCCATGACACACAAATCAAGACAATACCATAACCATTGTCTTCCTTGGAACGAAAATCAATGCTCCATACTTGTTATAGAAAGATTTGCCTCACCCTATGCAATATTGCACATAATACCTTTTTCCATTTCCCTATGCAGACTTATCATCCCTGTTTGTGAAATCCAGAGCTAAAAATACACATTTTTCCACATGTACGCATCTTGCCTACTATACAACATGCGTATACGCAGGCTGCTCCACTACAGTCCGCGTACATTGGGATTTGTGCCAGAAAATGAAAATTAATGTTGGGTTTCCATGTCACGATAGGAGATATATGATGCTTGGCCTTCCATATACTGGAAACGTCCCAACTTGGCTCTTTAGTTCCATTTTGAAGGCTATAAATGGGCCAATTCTGAGCTATGGAAAGAGGAGAAAGAATTCAACTTTGAGAGCAAAGTTACTCTAGAGAAATTATTTACTTCATATTGAGTCTACATCCATTTGTACTTTAAGTTTGAACACAGTGTTTAACACCCAAGCTCTTCCCTTATTGATTAAGAACCTCATTATTTCTCTTTTATGAGCTTGCCTTTGGTGGAGGATTGAAGTGGTGGAGGCCCAACTGGAAGGAACTTAGTTTCTCGGTTTCGAACCGTGCCGACACGAAAGTCTGTAATATTTTCACTTTTGCTGATCATTTATTAATATAAATAATCCTTTCCCTCCCAATTGATATTTTAAAAATATTTGAGTTATTATCGATGGGCATATTTGTTATGTATATTAATGGATTATGCTATCTAATGTGCTAATCTTTTATATTATCACCATATGCTTTCTTTGCTTGGTTGTTTAGAACTAGTTGCAGGTATATAATTTTGGATCAAAGTGATCAACGATGAACTTCATCGAACATATGGACAAGGTAGGCCTCTTTCTTATCTCGCTTGCATATTGGTTTATATAACATGTTTTTGGGATATAGTTGATTTCTGAATTCATTTCCGTTTGTTGTGGTTTACGCTAGCCATAGAAATCATTGATTGCATGCTTGTACACGAGATTCTTCACTTACAGTCACGTATAGGGCTGGGTATACGCATCCTATGGTTTCCACAAGTGCATATAACCCATCGTATACGTGACCCAATAAGAGACAACCCACATACACCAAATTTTACAATTTACGCCCTAAATTACTCCAAATTTGGAACCTAATTTAAAAATTTAATCCACTAGAAATGAAGAGGAAGGGAAGAAGAGCTACCTAGTCCAGATGGTTTATGATTTCGTTGCCTGACGCTCCCGCAATCACTAGTTGAATCTCAGAGGTATTTTGGTCCAATTTTCACTATTTGGGTAAAAAATCAAAATGACATAGTAATTTTTAATTTTGTTACTATTTATAAATAATTTTTACCCACTTTCTATAGTTTTGAGTCATTTTTTCACGTAATGGACTAATACAAAGGTGGATTGAGTTGGTTTTTGTAGTTTTTACTAGGGATTCTTGCAGATTTTAACATTATGTTGGTCGTTCGTCACCACAGATAGGTATTTTCACTACCCAACATATAGGATAGGTATCCATTCCATCATGCATTCTTGCATTATTCGATAACTTTCACTTTTTTGCCTTAGGTATGAACCCATTTGTTGCGACATATAACCTTCCATCTGCTATAAGTAGTGTCATTATCAAGTGGTAGAGACTTACTGAACATGGGTGCCCTAGTTATATCCTTTGCTTCATTTGGTGCCCATGCAGAGATTTTTCCATAGGACCGGGAGTCCTTCATAACTAGTACATGAATTTATGTTGAGCCTCATTCCTCACTCATAAACATGTTGCCTTATACCCCGAGGACTCCCAACCGAGTTTAATTTAAGCTCTTTTCCAACTCGTCTTCAAAAAGAGAAAAGATTGTCGAGTGATCTTGTCTCTTTCACACTCGTAAAATGGATTAGAAAGGATGTCTATTTGGCACAATTTTATCCCCTTTTTCCACCAAGTAGACTAAATGTCATGAAAAATGACATTTTTTGGCATTAAGTTGTGATTTCATCTCATGCCCTTGCTTGCATTATTGAGCCTTTAGTCGGTTCTTGCTTTGCGTTATAAACCATTTTCTTCAGTAGTTTTTGCATCCTCAACCAAGCAGAGCCTCATTTATATCCTTCACAATTTGACACCCTATACCCAAGAGGGAACATTCCCCTGAGTGTCCATCTCCCGCATGCATCTCCTTGCATTGAGCATAGGTATGTTCCATTGCTGGAACTAGTTTTTCTTACTTGCGACACTCGTTTCCTCCTCTGTATCATAGCATTCATTTGTATATGAAAAACAAAACAAAGATGGGTGGGAAGGGAGTATTATCTTATATTGGAAGCACTCGTGTCACCTTTTACCATAGCACAAAGTTATTGAGTCCATTCGTCATCATAATTTTGGGATTAGCATGGCCTTAGGAAGATGAGCTCGTTACAGAGTCTTCTTTATCGACTGGTTACTCTTCCAGTCCCTATAGAGAGTTTTATTGATGCCTCTTGCATCTCATGGTTTCATCATTGGGTCTATGCTGCCAGAGTCCTCCATATGTCTCATGCTCTTGTTCAAAGGAAGTCTATCAACCTGTATCGGCCACTTTTCATAACTCTTGAATTTGCATGTCATCCATACCCTCATTTTGTCTTAGAGTCACATGATATTGTAGTCCTATCATGTACCCTGGTCCTACTTGCATCATTGGTAGGTAACCTTGAACCCAACAATCGACATTTCATCATTGGTCGTTGACTGGGTGGTTTCCCTTGTGTTCGACGACAAGACATATATTCACACATTGGGATTCATGTAGTGTCTTGGATGTCATTAGCCTTATTGGTGGTTTCCTCGCCTTTGTCGGCATCTTTCATCAGTGGCTGCTATTCAGAGGGTCTTTTTCATGTACCGCTTTCACTTGGCACACACGAAAGACGCACAGGATCGTTGGTTCGTGAACATGTTCTTCATCCAATTTCCTTCAAATCATGAATCTCCTGCTTTGTACCTCATGTTGACTGATGAGAGACACCTTAATTCTCTCCTTTCAGTGGGTATCCTTCCATCGAATTCAACTCATCTATACTGGAAACGAGACCTAGAGTCTTATGAGTACCTTCAGGCTTGCAGTTATTAGTGGCAGGCTCTCTCGCCATCGACAGTTGGGAATACATCGATGTCTCCTGATCGATGGATTCTTTAGGTGTTCGACACCGACTCCTTTATTCACGCTTGTAATAATTTACTCGGTGCCTTGTTACCTACTTTCATTATAGGTAGGTTGTCTCACATTTATTAACGATATACCTCAATGATCGGTAATCAAATGATGTCTCATTGTGTTCGACCTCAACTCCTTTATTCACATGATGTAGACTTGCACCCTTGCCAGATTGTGTAGAATACTTGAATACATCACTATGTGGCCGCATCTTTCCTGAGTTGTTGCTTATTTTTCATTGGACCAGTACCTATATGACTTTAGTGATCATGGGAGATTAGATTGTACTCCATTGTATACAGATATCTTCAGATTGGTTTTTGAGACCGGTTCTACTGGGACTTATTCGTGATTATGAAAGCCATTGGCATGTAACCACATTTGTATTTTCCTATTCATGGCCACAAACACTTGTTTGGTATATTTTCACATGGATCTACAGTACAATTCTATTGGCATCCATGTATGCAAAGTCAGTGCAGAATATAATGAGCAACTAGTTCTTCCAGCTGGTTCCCCATCACTCCACTTTTGGGTTGTTTATAATGTATTTCGGCCATCGTAGATACTCCTCTGACCTCACACATTAGGGGGCATCTGTTATAGAAATATTTTCCTCACCCTATGCAATCTTTCACAGAAGGCCTTTTTCCATTTCCCTATGCAGACTTATCATCCCTGTTTGTGAAATCCAGAGTTAAAAATACATATTTTTCCACATCTATGCATCTTGCCTACTATACAACATGTGTATATGCAGGTTGATCCACTACATCCCGTGTACACCAAGATTTGTGCCAAAAAATGAAAATTAATGTCAGGTTTCCATGTCACGACATGATATCTATTATCCTTGGCATTCCATATACTAGAAATGTCCCGACTCAACCCTTCAGTTCCATTTTGAACGCTATAAATGGGCCAATTCTGAGCTATGTAAAGAGGAGAAATAATTCAACTTTTAGAACAAAGTTACTCTGGAGAAATTATTTACTTCATATTGAGTCTGCATCCCTTTGTCCTTTAAGTCTGAATACAATGTTCATCCCCCAAGCTCTTCCCTTATTGATTGAGAACCTCATTGTTTCTCTTTTATGAGCTTGCCTTTGGTGGAGGCCCAACTGGAAGGAACTTAGTTTCTCAGTTCGGAACCGTGCTAACATGGAAGTCTGTAATATTTTCACTTGTGTTGATCATTTATTAATAGAAATACTCCTTTCCCGTCTAATTGACATCTTGCAAATATTTGAGTTATTATCCATGGGCATGTTTATTATGTATATTAATGGATTATGCTATCTAATGTGCTAACCTTTTATATTATCACCATATGCTTTCTTTGCTTGGTTGTTGAGAACTAGTTGTAGGTATATATATTTGGGTCAAAGTTCTCAATGATGAACTTCATCCAACATCTAGACGAGGTAAGCCTCTTTCTTATCTCGCTTTCATATTGGTTTATATAGCATGTTTTTGGGATAGAGTTGATTTCTACAGTCATTTCCGTCTATTGTGGTTTACCCTAGCCATAGAGATATTTTCCTTGTAACAATACTTTACCCTCGTACTCTGTTCCCACCTTAATATTTATGTCTCCCTCGACATCTATGCCCATTTTATAGGGCACGGGCCCCCAACCGTATCACGTACCTCCCAATGACATAAGCATCAAATTAAATATATTATAGTTGGTTTGTTGTAACAAGTTCTAAATATGGAATAGTGGTTAGTGGGGGTATGTTAAGTCGTTTGGAATATTGGAATATTCCCTTTGGATTCTATGGGAGTTCAGGGTTCAAAACCCACCGAGCCCATAACCATTTTGATACCTTAGGCCAACTTGGCTTCTCAAAGGTGCCACATGGAACCATATGATTGGTCCACATGGCGACCTATCATTGGTCGATATGTCGCCAAGTGTACTTTCCACACATGTGTACAAATTTCCATGTGTCTATTTATAATTAGTCCACTTGTTTCCTTCCATGTTATTGTATGGATGCCACATCATCTGTATGAATGACACGTGTCACTTCTAGATAGGTCCAACTAGATGTTGATTCATCTAATTTTGGGTGACATGTGGCACATTGTCATGCTGCTACATCACTCTACTGATGTCAGCATGCCTTCATCCTATGATGTATGGACAAGACACGTGTCACCCTTTCAGTGGTGACACATGTCACCTCTCACTTTGACTTTTGATCATGTTTTACTAGAACTTTGACCAGCCATAACTTGTGCATACGAAATTTATTTAAGGCGATTTTTTCACCATTGGAAAGCTATCGCTGAGAAATATGCAGTGAAGGCCTTTTCGAGAAAATTTGAGACAATCAAATTTTGATCATTTTTTGATCGTTCTGGACCTCTGTGAGAATTATGGATCCTCCTGGACCTCTGTAAGCATTCCAAATCCTCCTGGATCACACCTTCCCACTGAAAAAAATTTGATCCTCCAAAAGAATGAATATTTCAACAACTTAGTGATGACAACTCTTACTCACTCTTCCACCTTACTGAAATGTTGTTATTCAGTAACTTAGTGATGATGAAGCTTCTTTCACTCTTCCACCTTACTAAATATTCTGTGATTAAAATTTTCTTATTTTGGATTTTGGATCCTTGGATTAATTATTCATGTCGTTCAATGCACTTTTGTATGCTTCTCTGGAATATGGCTCTGACTCTGGCTCTTGGCTACTAGCGCTAGTTAAATCTAGTTCTGGTTCTGGCTCATAGATTCCTTCATAACAAAATTCTTCTCATTAAATCTATACACTATCCAAATTTGAATATTGTACTCAAAATCCACTCCCATCTCCTTCTTTGTTAAAGATAGTCTATCTCAGAAATCATGAAACCAAGTCGAATGATGATCTATGTCTTTCCCATTTGGACTCACTATTCCTATACTATTGATGTATCTGTAGGAGTCTCTAAATGAATTCCATGTCCATTTCCTCTCTCCTTCCTTGAAATCAACTTGAAATATGCCTTCCATAAACATCTGTACCATTCGACTTGCTTCTGATCAAGTCATACATCTACACGAACATGACATAACATCCTGAAGATTCTTATAGCATACATATTTACAAGTGAAATTACCTCTTATCTCTATAAGGAGACTATTTCTTTACCAAATCTAGGAAGATTTACATAACTTCAATGCTCTTCTCTCTCTTGATCTACATGCTCCAAATGCCTGCATCCTTTTGTTCCTTCACCTTCGGTACTTCAAAATAAGAATGTTAACTTAGAAAATTCAATCCATATGCATTTCTTTTGATGATAATAAGACAATAACAATTATCTTCACTGTTGTCGAAAGGTTTAGAAATCCCTACAAGATTCCTCTCACTCTTATAATTTTTCAAAGAGCGACGATATAGAAATCCCTACAAGACTTCTCTCACTCTTGAATAAAGTGGATATATAGAAACCTTTGCAAGATTCCTCCCACTTCAACATTCTCTAATGAGTGGCTAACAAGCGTTCTAATACAACAATAGAAATAGACTTTAAAAGGAATTTACATATGCATAAAATCTTGCAAATTTACAAATATACATATTTACAATGAAAACTTTTCTACTAGATGGTTTTCTTTATGGAATCATTCTTCCAATTGTATTAGAAGGAGTCTCACAACTTCTTGTCTCATACAATGCCCCTGATGATGATGTTGAATCTGACATTGAATCCAAGAAATCATTAGACCCAATTGTAGGTCTTCCAAGTAACCTATATAACCTCTCCTTTTGAACACCAATCATTATTGTCATGTCTTGAGTAGCTTCCTTTGAATACACAAGTACATGTCCATCCTGGAGCACAACTACATATCCTTCATCTTCGAAAACTACAACTGAGAGTAGGTTTACTTTCAAATAAAAAACATATAAAATATACTCTATTCCCATAAATCCTTCCAACTCGAGCTGGAATATTACATATCCAAACCCTCTTATTGCTTGCCTAGTGTTAGTTCTAGATCCTACATAGAAATCTGTTTTGATCCCTGATAAAGTAAGGAATATTGATCTCATTCCTGTTATGTGGTGAGATGAGCCACTTTCCATGAACCATACCTTGATGTATTCATATGCCACACTGTTAATACCAACCATTAATAAGTATTATTTCTCGAATAGTTAAACAAGACTATTAACTTCACTTGGGGTTGTTGCATGTTTTCTTGCAAGTGCCTTCACATATTTCTAGTTCTTCTTTGTACATAAGTGTGGATAAAGTGTCCAAAAATTATCTATCTAATGTCCACTCTTATCACAATAAGAGAAGAGTGTATTTTTCCCATATTGGAACCATGATCCCTTCTTTTCATTCCCCCTTTTCCTTTGTATTGAGAAACAATTTTTTTCCCTTGGCCTTCTTCTTCGATGGATTTTCTTGGAAGGACTATTTTCTTCAACATTTCACCATATTATGGTTACTAGTTCCACAATAAATACATGGATACTTATACCATAAATTTATACCAATCTTATTAGTGGGAAATGTCTTCATTCCCTCTTTAGAATGCACATCTCTTCCTAGAGATGTCTTATATATGTTACATTTCTCTGGGATGGAAGGTAATACTAAATGGTTATAAAGGACCTATTCATCTAAAGTTATCCTTACTTCCACCTTCCTTGAGCAATCTCCATCATGATGGGGAGAAGAAGAATATAAGGAATCATCTTTCTCGATCATTCCTTTTGAAGGAGATAGTTTCTCTTGCATTGGAAAATTTTCATTCTCTACTTGCCCAACTTCACGGAATGGTGACGGTGGTGCCAATATCTAATCCTTAGTCTGCAACTTTCTTTCCAACTCATGAAACATAACTCTATGGAATTCTTCATGACATACCAATTGATCTTGAATCTTCTTCTTCTCCTCGAGAGAGATTGTAGTTGCATCCTTAATTCATAATTCTCCTTCTAAATCTATTGGTTAATTTCCTTCTGGAGCCTTAACTTCATGATGGCTTTACTCATGTTGTCTTCTACAAAACAAGATCTATACTAAGAGCCTTCAAACACCTTCACTAACTTGAGTCTTGAGCCTCATCACATCAACTTGCAAATATGCATCAAACCTCGCTCTGATACCACTTGATCTGAAAATATTTAGATACCAACTTAATCTTTAAAAACCCATATTAACATATAACCCAATTCATAAATATCTCTTGATCGTATTGAGGTGATTTGCAGAACACATGTTGATATGTTGTTTATCCAAAACCTCATAAAATGACGAATAACTTGAAGAATACTGAGATAACACACTAGAAAATAAAATAACTCAAATGAACAAGATTTGATAACAAATTTTACTACATCTCCGAGTTCCCTTCAACAATGAGGCTGCTCTTCATTAATCTCAAATGTAAAAAAATTACAATACAAAATGGACTTACAAAGACAAAGTTCAAGTCACTCTTCAATTTTGTTGTTCAAATCTAGAAAAATAGTTTATCATTGAATTCCTCTTGAAATTATGAGAAAAACTAGTATAAAATTGACCATGTTCTGGACTGGCTCCTTTTCACCCTCTTTACACGCCAAACGATGCACTATAGCGCTCATAAATGGAAATATGGACTAAGAATTTAATAGACTTTGAAAGATTAATTGTTGAAAGATTGGCTGTCATTGAATTTTTGAAAGATTGGTTGTCACTGATGTCAACCCTTGAACAAGAAGTAAACAAGTTGCATGTGAAGTTAATAAGTTTCATGTCAATTGCATGTCATTAACAAGACATTATGAGTTGGTCCTAAATTAAGAAAAAGGTAAATTCTCTAGAAAAAAAACAACGAATTTTAGAAAATTCTTGGATGAATCTAAAACTGACCAATAACTAAGAGCTAACTAGAGTGACACTATTTGTCAACTAACTTTTATTATTACATGCATAAACGAAGAGATAACAGATAATTAAAAATAAAAATAAAAACCTGCAAAAACACTAAAACTTGAATTTAAGGCATCATATGAAGGAATTAGGCTCCTGAAAAGTGTTGAAATGGATTTTGATCTGATAGATCATATCGACACGGTAGTGAACTCTTCGAGACACAACTCCTTGTAAGATTTAATCCCAAATGGATAACTGAGTCAAAATTTATGACTCTTGAAAATCCCTGTATTTTTTAATGAGATCCTCATTGGAAACACATATATATAAAGAAGAGTCAATTGGATATTTTTGTGTGAATATAGATTGGCAGTTCTGAGGAAGTGAGACGAAGGCAACAAAGGGAGAATTTTATAGGAGCTGAGTGTACGAAAGAAAAGTTAATGCAACAATGTCTTTGAGGTAATCCACAAGTTGCAGAATGGAAAAGCGCAGACATCTATGAGTAGACAGTTTACAGGTCGCAGATATGTGAAGAAGACAAGTAGAAGATCTTGGTATGAGGTATGTGTGGTTGTAGTGTTGATGAGATATCAAAATCAATAACAACACCATGAATATCAGAAAAAACAACAACAATAGGTTACCAATGACAGAGGTAGTGACAGTTTGGTCTACATTTATATTTCAGGGCGGTTGGACGGGGAAAAGAAAGGGGGTTGTAGCCTCCTTCTGGTTGGAGCCGCTAAATTAGGAAGTTGGATCTTCCTTCAGATTGCATCCTGTAAATAGGGGGTTGGATCCTCCTTCCAGTTGTAGTTGGAGAAATAGGAAGTTGGTGCTTCCAATGAATGCACTCTTTGATAAATAAGAAAATCATTCCGTGGTTTTTCCCCGCATTGGGTTTCCACGTAAAATTCTAGTGTACTGTGTTTATGTGATGTCTATGCATTATATTATGGTGTTGATGATATATTGAATGCTCATGATATTTATTGGAGGTTTTATGTTGTGATTAAAAGTACTAATTCTTCTCATATTGATTCACCCACCTCTCAGTATTCCAACATAGATAACATATTAGCACAAAAATAACATCACCATTGTGCTCCTCTCGGAAAAAAATGAGACTAACGAGTATAACAAGGCTATCAAGAAAATACCATAACCATTGTCTTCCTTGGCACACAAATCAATGCTCTGTACTGTACCCGTGTACTCTGTGCCCACCTTGATATATGTGTCTCCCCTGGGATCTATTCCCATTAAATAGGGCATGGTCTCCCAACTGTAGCCTGTACCTCTCAATGACATAAGCATCAAATTAAATATGTTATAGTTGGTTTTTTTTTTTTTACCCAGAATATGTTGTTGGCAAGCCACCCGAAGGGCCACATCCGACCGCACACAAAGAATTGTGCCTAACCTCGGTGGACCTAGAGAGTTGAATCCACAACGTCGTGACATAGGGCCAAAGTCTTGGCAGCAGGGGATCCATCCAACTGGGCTACCCAACGAGGGTTATATATTATAGTTGGTTTGTTGTAACAAGTCCTAAATATGGAATAGTGGTTAGTGGAGGTATGTTAAGTCATTTGGAATCTTGGAATATTCCCTATGGATTCTATGGGAGGTCGGGGGTTCAAAACCCACCGATCCCATAACCATTTTGATACCTTAGTCCAACTTGGATTCTCGAAGGTGCCACATGAAACCATATGATTGGTCCATGTGGCGGCCTATCATTGGTCCATATGTCGCCAACTGTACCTTCCACATATGTGTATGTACTTCCACGTGTCGGTTTATAATTGGTCCACCTGTTTCCTGCCATGCCATCGTATGGATGACATGTGTCATTTTTGGATAGGTATAACTAGATGTTGATTCATCCACTTCTTGGTGACAAGCGGCACACTATCATGTTTTCACGTCACCTCATTGATATCAACATGAAATAATCCTATGTTGTATGATTAGGACACGTTTCACCACTGAAACATGTCACCCTTTCAGTGGTGACACATGTTACCTTTGACTTTGACTTTTGAGCATGTTTGACTAGAACTTTGACCGGCCATAGCATTTGCATACGAACTTTGTTTGAGGCAATTTTTTGCACCGTTGGAAAGATATCACTGAGGTCTACACAATGAATTCTATTTTGGAAAAAATTGAGATGATAAAATATTGAGCATTTCTAGATCCTCTTGGACCTCTGTGAGCGTTTTGGATCCTCCTAAACCTCTGTGAGCATTTCAGATCCTCCTAGATCACCAAACCTTCCCAATGTTATATTAGAACTTAGATTTGAGTTGTGCAAGTTTTTGGGGATGTTTTTTTTTTATCATAATAGACCTGGTCATGTTGTTTATTTTTCAATTGCAAGTTTAAAATGGGAGGTTGTGCAAAAGAGGCAAAGTTTGCATTGTAATTTGCAAGGTATAAACTATACCGAATAAATGAAAATGCATGCCCAAGCTTCCATGTATCTCCAAAAGTTGTTTTATAAGTTCTAATATGGGATTACATAAATGGTAAATTTACCTATGCATATAAATTTCAATTGAAGAACAAGAGAGGTTGCTTTCATGCACCTAGAATTGGAATTTTATGTAAATTTGAAGGGAATATCACCTCAGCCTCAAATGCATGCACTAGTCTCCAATTTGAGCCAACTTTGGTGGTTCATCTTGCATAAGTTGTAGTTTGTGATTTCATTGGTTGGAGTGAATGCACTACCAATGATTTCTATGCCCAAAGATTCATGGCATTTTGATGAAACAAAGGATGGTGGGTTAGGAGATAAACCAAGGTCAATTTTGCATTAAGATTCATCAAAGACTCTTCTATGAAGAAATAGTCAAGAGATGCATAGTAAAACCTCAGAAATGCAAAAACTGTATTCTAAAAATGTAATACCCATGTTTCCCCCAACTTGTAAATATAACTATAGCCTGCTAAAAAATTATGGGCCGATTGATTATGTGTGGATGTTGGAATTGATGAACCTTTTGATAGAAGGTAATGTATATATATTTTTACTAATTAAAATGGAAGATGTTGCATAATTGTTGAAGGGGTTGCCAAGGTAGATCATGATGCATGAGAGAGATGGTGAGGGGAACCAATAATGGTTAAGATGATCCCTACCAGACTAGTACTATACTAGATTTAAATTGTTCAGACCCAGAACAATCCGCTGACCTAGAGAATTTAATTACTAGTCAAGCTGGTAGCTGGAAAGTCTTCCTCAAGAGTCAATGAGGAAATGAGAAGAGTACCCATCTGGAAAAACTTCCTGACCTGACCCACGAAATTGGGAATTGGACCCACAAAATCTTGCTAAGGAAGGAAAGAAAAGGTAGGAAATTCATGGGAAGAGGATTATATGTAAGAGGAATGGGTCTGATGACCATTTATGAAGAGGGAGAGCATGTGTAGCTCTTTGGTTATGAAGAGAACTGAAAAAATGAATTTGTTCTAGGTATAAGAATTGTTGGGAAACTTTTTCTAAACAAGATGATAAGCGGGGTTGCGAAGAAGATGAGTGATTGAGGAAGCACTCATTGCAGACCCCATTTCTTGGTGGCGAGAAAAACGATCTCCAAGTTCCTGTGGGAGAAGGAGAGTAACCTACATCCCTGGTTGTTGTTGAATAGAAGGAAGAGTCTCTCTCAAAGCATCATGATCTAGCTAGGGGGTGTCCAATGGTAAATCCATCCAAGAGTTGTTGTGCCTATGGTTGGGAGGAAAATGGCACCCCTTTCAGAAGTTGCATCACCATTTGGTTTCTAAATAAGTAAATTTGGTTAAATATCTATAGTGTTTAGATCATAGAAAATTTTATATTATGTTTTAGAACTATGTAAGTTTAATTTCTAACAAAAGTGACTTGAGAAATTTAAGTAAAATAAAGAGAATGTCTTAGCTGAAGTTCATTTGATTTAATTCCTTATCTCTTGACTATCTGCATGTTAAAATAAGATTTATGGGAGTGGATGTTGTGGTTGACTGTGTTGTATAGTTTAATGCTTGCTTGGGAAATGATGACTAAACAATTAAAAATCTTTATAAAACATCTGAAAGAAGAGAGTGATTTTTCTGCATAATACTGTTCTATTTTAGTATGTCCTCAAATCCTATGCCAGAAAACTTAGAGGATATTAGATTGGTGTGGACTTTAGGAAATAATCCCAAATATGGAAAATAAACATTAAAAGTTATTATAAATGGTTATTAAGGAAAAATAATTAGGAAATTTCCTAATTGAATTAAAATACAAAAGTTCTCAAAATTCTATTTGGGGCATAAATACGCATTTATGTTAAACTTGTGCCAAATCTCCTAAATTTGGGAAGAATCCCCTTAATTTTTGGTGGGAAGTAAATCCTGGTAGAATTACCGAATTTACTGTGAAGGTAAATATTTTTCTTAGGACCAATCCCATTAAATTTGGTAAGAGTAGTAAAACACATAATAAGGAAACAAATCTACTCATTTACCCATGAAGATGAAGAGATATAATTATGTATTTAATTTCCATAATATAGAGATTTCCTTGAATTAAGATTTTATTTGGAAAATAAGGAATATTTTCATTTCCTTTTAACTAGAGGTTTAATTAAACAAAACTACAAATTAAACCTTACCAGACAAACATGAATAATGGCAAAATATGGTAGAATTTCAAATTTTACTATTCAAATATTTGCTAGTTAAATAATAAGAATTATAAAGATCACATATTAAATTTATGAAATTCATGCCTAGTGCATGAAAAATGGAAATAGGAAATCCCTTTTTTCTGTGCAAAAACATTTTAACTATGCTCAGATTTTTTCCCATTTACGAAATTCATATGTTGCCTAGGTATCTCAGTGCTCCGGAAGAAACGTGAATATTAGAGAATTTTTAATTATTAGTGTTCAAATACCCGGAGTTATAAAAATCCTCCTACCTTGAAATTATTTATATAATATTTACAATCATTACTATCGAATAATCCTTTCTTTCGAAACACAGAGAATGGGGAAATTGTTAGGAGTGTGAAGACCAATGGGTTTTAAGGAATATGTTATTAAATATTAAATTAAACTCGTGGGTGCTTGGTCTTCGGAGTCGCACCTTCGGATCAGAAGAAGGAAGAGTGCATGAGAATAAAGTCTGAAACCATCAGAGCCATGGCCTAGACAATTGAGACTTTAAATGAATTATAATATAACATTTATTTTCAAAATTACGAACGAAGCGCACAAATACCAAAACCGAAAGTCTTTTTGGAGTTGACTATTCAAAGTGGATGGGAGCGAGTGTCATAACAAATCCTGAAGTTATTGGAGCGATGGTATGGGTATTATAAAGTTTTAAATGAATATATTAATATTAAACCCCACTCTCTTGTGATTGGGGTCAAAGTATTGAGAGGAGTACACATCTTTCAAGTCCGAGTTGATTTAAATATTCAATATTATTATAATGTTATAATATTATAAATTTTTAATATTACACGTGAAGGAGATTTAATTACTTAAATGATTTATTATGTTAAATAATCACCTGGGTTGGTATAACATTTAATATATAATAAATGGGCACACGTTTCAAAGTATTTCAGGTGCTAAATACTTTCAGAGTTGACTCTTCAGAGTATTTGGAAGGGGGCATACAAATAAATCTTGAACCTGTCGGAGTGATGACATGGGCAACATAGAGTTAATTTTATAAAAATATTAAAACTCTTTTACCTTTTGAAGTTTGACCGTCGGTAAAGATAAAAGGGAGTACATGAATTTTATGTGAAATTCAAAGTCCAAAATCTTGTTAATGAAATAATAAAATATAATATAATGCAACCTAGGCGCATTACGATGGAGTTGGGTATTTTGAAATTAATTTGATTATCTTATGATATAATTAAATTAATTGCATTATAATGTGTTGTAACTTGGATAATTAAACTAACACTAAACCATTTCCAAGGAAAATTGAGGGAAAATGAATCTACATTAATTATTATGCCAGAGTTATTAGGAAAAGTAAAAGAATTTTTTTTACTAGGGTAATTAGTTGTGGATTTTAATTATTCCTAATAACGTTTAAGCAATTGGATACCAAACAGAGGTATTCTAAGAAATATCAATGAATAATTTAATTGGTTCATAGTAGAAGGAATATTCCTCGATACCATACCTGTAGGAGGGAAGCAAAGATCACGTTGGAAGAAGGTCCGAGCGATGAATGGTTGAAGGCCTGTGTGGAATGAAATTCCACCATGGCAGTATAGGCTAGTGCCCCATTGGGACGAGGGTGTCACCACGTTAGTTGGCATGGACACTGAAATGTCACGAGGATGCCACATGTAGTAAGAGAGATGTTTCCTATGTAAACCTGAGAATCTTCGGAGGGTCATAACTCGTGTCCCAGAGAGCACTTTTGTGCAAACTTACCTTCGTTGGAAATATATTGACGAGCAAAATATGGTGGAGCTATGATAGAGATGATTCAACAATATTAGAAGAAGAAAAAATTTAATAACCGATCTCCTAAAAGGTACTTAGGGGGTTGGGTGTATGACAAAAAAGTAACCAAATGTTATATTATATCTTAGATTTGAGTTATGAAAGTTGTTGGGGATGTGATTTATCGTAGTATAGATTCTCATGTTGTTTATTTTGTAATTACAAGTTTAAAAATGGTGGGTGTGCAAAAGAGGTAAAGTTTTCCTTGTAATTTGCAAGGTATAAACTGTATTAAGTGAGTAAATGAAAATGCAGGCCCAAGCTTCCCTGTAGCTCCAAAAGTTGTTTTATAAGTTTTAATATGGAGTTACATAAATGGTAAATTTACCTATGCATCTAAGGTTCAACTCAAGAACATGAGAGGTTGCTTTCATGCACCTAGAATTGGGATTTCATGTAAATTTGAAGGGAAAATGATCCGGATTATTTTCGGCACGAAATGAGAGCGGAGATATAATAAGGAAATGCACAGAGATATTGCATATATCCAGTAATATAACAAAAATATATTAGAGATGCAACCATAAACACAGATATACAATAATACATGATTTCTATTAATGAAATAAATGTACAGAGACTGTAAAATATAGAGTGAAAGACTCGCTAGAATGGTGGCAGCTTATCTCTGAGACGAGATGTGACGGCTACTCGCATTCGCAAGAAGATGATTACAATGAGGCTCGGAAGGCCTTTTTACAATAGACGGGAATGCCAAAAGTCCTAGACATCCAAAAACCTAACCCTAGGAGATGAAGCGCCAAAAGTCATGTGGGCCCCGTTTGGGTAAGTTGGTGCATCAACTTCCCGGGGTCGTAACTTTTGCATACGATCTCTGTTTTAGGCGTATGATGGCTCGTTGGAAAGATCTATCCGAGGAATACAACTTTTGGATGGAGCAACATCGATCTACGATCCATGTTTCTCCCCGTTTTCTCAAAAAAACATCGTTTAGGGCCTCAAAATGGCCTCGGAAGTTAAAAACTGCTAAAAATAGTAAATTACCAAAATTGCCAGAAACATGTTTTGGGCCAGTTGGAGAAGGTGGGTGGCCACCGATATCC